>LPNX010166842.1:492090-549125 GCA_001517045.1 Pseudotsuga menziesii | reverse complement strand
GAGAAGGGAGGTTAGAGAGAGAGAGAGAGATGGAAAGGGATGGGGGTAGCACTGGAAGGGGGAATAGAGAGAGAGGTGGGGGTTATGGGTGAGGTGAGGAGAGATAGATAGAGAGGGGATGAGGTTAGGGGTAGGGAGAGGATGGGAGAGAGAGAGAGAGGTGGGTTATGGGTAGAAGGAGGAGGGGAGAGAGAGAGAGATAGAGATGTGGTAATTAGTGGTCAGGGGTGGAGGGAGGATAGGGGTTATATAGAGAGAATTATATAGAGTGAGGGGGTTAGAGAGGAGGTGGGTTAGAGAAAATGGGAGAGAGAGATAAAGAGACAAAGAGAGAATGAGGAGAAATTAGAAGGTAGTGCAAAATAATGTGTGTGCATTAATAACATGCATGTGTTAACAACATGCACACATGAATAACCTACATTCATTAGTTTTTATATAGAAACATGTGCAAGTTAGTAACACACGTGTTTTTTACATTTGAAAAACAATTGTCGTGAATGATTTTTTCCACCTATGTGATGGATGAGTATCTACTTTGGTTTTAGGTTCAGATTTCCAAACTTGTGGTTTGGGCCTGCAACTAACTAAACATGTCCATTTTTTCATTTGCGGCTTTCGACCTCGAATCTACATATGCTAGAACAGTTTGTGACTAATGAAATTCCATGAACTTATAGAGATTTATGTGCAGATTTCATATATATATATATATATATATATATAGATACATACATACATACATACATACATACATACATACATACATACATACATACATATATATATATATATATATATATAGAGAGAGAGAGAGAGAGAGAGAGAGAGTCTATGTTTGAAGAAGAACCCATACAAGTTCATACAAAGACCTACACACTAAAAAAAAATTCCATTCATTGTGTTAAGACCCTCATAGTGGGACCTAAAGCTTAACCTTCTAATATTGGGGCTACACTCACTTTCGTAAAATAAAATAAAATTATAAAATTATTGTTAAAAATTATGGACAATAGTGTCTCACAAGTATCACCTATTAGCTACAACTTTGCAAAAAAAAATTCAAAAACAATTAGTGTTTACATACCAAAACCGGGGCCTTACATGAACATATGCATTATGTTTTAGAAAAAAATACCATACCAATATTAGGAGAACACAATTTTCTTAGAGTTATAGTAATGTTCCACAAATAAAAGTTATATATTCTCAAAGGTAACTTGATTGTCTAGATTTCATATTTTTACACTGTGTTCTAAAACGTTGTGTAGATACCTCTAATGTATATTTTTAGTGATCAAATTTATATTTTTACAAGTTTCCATTGCACCTAACGTGTCATAATTGGGTAGTATTACCTTGCACCATCTCTTAATGGAAATATTGATGTATAAATATGTGTTATTTGATGTAATATAATAATAAAACTATTTTAGTGTGTTAATAAACCATGTCTACTCTCCCATTTTCTAGCATGGAATTACAACAAGACCGAGTTTGTCTCCCTTGCAATAGGCCACAGGAAAAATGTAACCAGTGAGAATGCATGTAATGTAGGAGTAGGTTCTTGTAAGTACGTAGGAGAGTAGATAGTTTATGTTTGTGATTTTTATGGTGTGAGTGTTATATGAGTGAATCATGTGTTTATTCGTGAGTTCATCATGTTGGTCACAGTGAAATCCCCTAAGAATTATGTTTATTGTTGCGTGGATATTGGTTTTTGATCGATTTGTAGATGTTGGTGAAGAACAAAGAGACTATAGTAAATGGAATTCAAAAATATAAGAAGTTTCTACACTTTAAGTAGTGCTCACTCCTTTGTGTGATATGGTTAGGATTATTAATTAATGTTCCCTTAACCACCATATAATATTTGTCTTTCCCTACCTTATAAGGTCATCTCCACTTCACTAGTGACATGGGGGACTCACCTCGGGGCCACCTAACACTCAAAGCACATGTCTTCATGAGTTTAGGAGATCTAGGGACCAATACCTGTCATTTAGGAACCCACTCTGAGTGCCACCATTAGTCTCCAGCAGTTGACCCTTTCCATTGTTTAGTTATGTTTAGTTATGCTCTGATTCCCATCAGTTAGATCACTCTCAGACATCTATCACCACTTTTCATCATTTGAGGAAAGTATGGTTCATTTTCTCACCTAAATCAGTCAGTTAACTGGTTGTGAATTGATTCAGTGATCTGGATTTGCATTAGTGAGCTCTAGTGGTGATTTTCCCACACTGAGTTGGCTCCAAAGTCTGTCCAGGTTATTAGATTTGAATCCTTCCTAAGGAATTAAAATTATTATATTTGTAACACCATTGTATTACACAAAATATACTGATTAATGGATGTAATGATATTATTCCAATTTTATCTCCATGTGTGTGAAATTTTTCCATGAATTACTAATTAATGTTAATTAAATTCTTCCTCTCTTCTGCAACCTTCTTTTCACAGTTAATCCATCTAGGCTTGAAGATCTTATGCTTCATTAAATTAAACATGGTATCAGAGTAGGTATCTAGGCCAGCCTCAAACCTCAGAAACTTCCATTGATGCACTAGAAGCAATTGGGTTCCACATAAATCCTGCTATTCTTTCCTTTCTCCCTCTAGATTCTATCCAGGTGTGATGCACCTAGAGAAAGTGCACATTTCAAAGTGGAAAGTGTTTAAATTGGTTTGATTTTGAATTGAATAGTTTTTGCAGTGTCTTTGTAGGTTAATTAGATATTTTCTGAAAAATTAGTTGTTTCTTGAAACTATAAGATGGAGAATTCAGAAGTTTTGACACCCATAATCCTCACACCCTTCAATTATCTTGATTGGAGGGCTGATATGCATATTGTCTTTTGCAACAAGGGTTTTTACAAGGTCACCATGGGCAGAGAAGTCAAACCCCAGCAGCATCTTAAAAAAATGAAGTATCTAGACAATCTTGATGAAGCATTTGGCTTCATGTGCATCCAATCTCCAGAGAGTTACAAGTTTCACCTTGATGGATTGAGAACACCAAAACAAGTATGGGAGAATCTCAATCCTTGTTTAGAAAGTAGGATTAGTTGAGTGGCCATATTCTAGAGAATGCGTTGATGGCACTACAACCCATCAACTTTAAAACTATACAACATTTTTTTTCAAAATTCAAATCTTTTGTTATACAATGCAATTAGTGCAGGATTTAGAATAAGGATGAGAAATTGGTGCTCTCCATTCTGAGAAAAATTGGTCGAGAATTCCCAGTGTTTGTATCCACCTTTCACTCCAGGAGACTCACAACACCTCATTGGTGAATTCCATCCTTTTATGCCTTCATAGAATCTCTAATATAGGAGAAAGACAAGCTGATACATATGGGAGACATCAGAGCCTCCATAAATCAAGCTCTCTTGGATGGTGAGATAAAAAATGCACAAGAAAGGAGGAAGAAGAAAGGAAAGGATAAGGGGAACAATGAATTTTAACCTAAACAAGAGTTTGATCCAATATATCAATCCTCATGCTCTAAGAAGGACAAACATTGGAGGTTTCACAAGGTAAAGTGATCCTACTGTAAGAAAGGAAACCATACATTGAAATATTGTATGAAGAAGACCATAGATCAAATGTCAAAACTCCTTGAGAAACACAATATTTCCCTCCCTAAAGGCACAAGGAAGTTTGACTATGGACACAATACTGAAGATCATGAGAGATGTCATGCACTGAAGGCTAGTTTTTCAAAATGACATGCCTTCCTCATTGATTTAGGAGCCTCCAATCACATGGTTTCATCCAAAGAGTCATTCTCTTAAATAAAATTTACTGATGGTCCAATTATTCACATGGGAGATGACATTAAAATACAAACTGAAGGGAAGGGTTCAATCAAGTTAGAGCATGGAGTGTTCAAGAATGTCCTCTATGTGCTCTCCTTATAAGCTGCAAATTTGTTGTTTGTATACCAGATGACTCATACAGGATCACCAAAGCGAGTTGTATTTGGTCCTAACTCAGTGGAGATATCAGATATCTCAATTGGGAAGATGATAGTAAAAGGTGTTGCGAACCATGTCTCCAAGGCATATGAATTCTCACACTTTCTGCCATCCTCAGATCCATTACAGTCTCAGCTACCTTTTGAAAGGGAATGTAAATTCATCCTAACTAAACCTTTTTCATATGATAATGTTTCATATTCAAAATCCGAAGCAGATTACCAAGTTTAATCATTTTATGGAATTAAAGATGAAGTTCAATCGGATCCATATCTAGATCCAGTCCCTACTCCCAATCCTAGGCCTAAATGGGCTCAAAAGGTTATTGAGGTTGTTGGGAACATGACTAGAGATTCATCTGACATGAGGAGAACAAGATGTCAGTTTCAAAAATAAATCCTTTCTCTATGTCAAACAAATGCACTCCTCCCAGAGAGGTGCTACAAACTCCCAGAGATAGGCTTCATGATGGTAAGGTCTGATCAATAATTCTACTCACTAAAGAACAAATTGGATCATTTCACTCTATCTCCATAATGAAGATACAAAGGAAAAATTTCTTCTCCTATATGTCATTATATTGGAAGAAGGTGGAGAGGTTCACATGCACAATACCAGGAAACTAGTGCACACGAGGACCGTCACACTGCATTACTGCTCCACAGATATGTAGATTGCAGAAATATTTTCACAAGTTTTTTATTCAAGAATAAATTTTTCTCTTGATATGAAAGCTTGATCCTGGTTTTCCATCTTTTTTTTTTGTGGGGGCGGGGGGGTTCGCATCAGGTTTTCCCCACTTTCCTTGTCTTGTTAAGTAGTCATTTTTTGCATTTACATTGTATGGGTGACCTTTGGTATTAGTTTCTAGGGGCCAAGTTTTCCAAGTTAGGATTAAGCGGGGGTGTTAGGATTATTAATTAATCCTCCCTTAACCACCATAGTCTATTTGTCTTTTCCTAGATTTGGAGTTCATTTCCACTTCACAAGTGCCATGGGGGACTCACTTGGGCGCCACTTAACACTCAAAGAACATGTCTTAATGAGTTTAGGAGTTGCGGGGACCAATCCCTATAATTTAAGAACCCACTTTGAGTTCCACCAGCAATTAACCCTAGTTAGTGTTCAGTTATGTTCAGTTATGCTCTGATTCCCATCAGTTAGATCACTGCCAGTCATCCTAGCACCACTTTGCATGATTTGAGGAAAGTATGGCACCTTTTCTCATCTAACTCATCCAGTTAACTGGTTTTGAACTGATTCAATGATCCAGTGTTGACTTAACGAGCTCTAGTGGTGATTTTCCCACATCCAGTTAGCTCCGAAGTCAGTCGTCAGTCCAAGTTGGTAGATTTGAATCCTACCTAAGGCATTCGAATTCTCCTATTTGTAACACTATTGTATTACACACAATATACTAATCAATGGATGTAATGATATTATTCCAATTTTGTCTCTATGTGTGTGCAATTTTTTCATGAATTATTGATCAATTTTAATTACATTATTCCTCTCTTCTACATCCTTCTCTTCAAAGTTAATTCATGCAGGCCTGGCGATATTTGATTCATTAAATTAAATAGATATTGGGATTCATGTCCCAAGGAGGGGATTTCACTATTGGGAACAACACAAGTGGTAAGTTCATCTACAATATTAATATTTCCAATAATAATTTGATGATGAAGCACAATTGGGAACCTTGATGATGGGAAATGATGGGAATAATACCTGCATATCCCATTTATTTATTTGTACTAACAAAGTGGTTGGATGGGAAGTATGTGGTTCTCACTCATGTGATTGGAGGTTGATTCTCTTTTTGTTTTTGTACACACAAACACACAAAAACTCATGCATGTGTGCATGCATGCGCGTGCGCGCACGCACACACACACACACACACACACATAGGTTTAGAGTGTGAGAGTAGATAGTTTTTGTGAGTGTTGTTATGATTTTATTCCATGAGATATATTTATGAGCGTTTTTGTGATTTTATGCCATAATATATATTTAGCATTTTCATCGCATGATAGATGTGAGAGATATCATATGCATACATGAGGGATTGAGGCCATTTCAAGCTATGGATATGGAGATAGTGCTCGACTCAGATCAACTAAAGGAGCCATAGTGAAGGATATAGGGATACTACCCATTTTGTATGAAGGAAACTTGATGGAAAGGAGAAGGCTCATTCAATGGGCAACATATTTAGCTAAGGAGTTTCTAAACTATCTCTAGTTCCTGGCACCAAGGGTTGTATCTAAATGAGGGTTTGAATCTTGTGATGGGGAAATTAGTCATTGAATTGTAGAGACCGAACAAGGGTTCAAATATTTGAAGTGGATGGTGATACTGCAAGATAAGACTAAGAGAAAGATTATTTGGTGTCCTCTAACGTCCTTGATGGATTCTTGTGAGGAGTCATCTTCCTGTTGAAATATGGTGACTTTGCATGCGCTCTAGTCTATGTCAACATTTCCTCTATTTTACAGTAATGAGATTCCTAGTGGAAGATTTATGTTAGGTTTGGAACACCATGTTGGAACAATCTTTTGCTTTCTTTAATACTTTGTTGGAGCTATAATAATTATTCCCTTGTTTCTGCTAATCGATGGGAGGTTTGTTGTTTAGGTTTTTTCATTTCAATAAGGTGAATTATAATTCAATTGAAAGTACCCATTAGAGAAAATTTGGATGAAAAATGGGCCTCCCAACCCTAATTCAAATTTTATGTCATCGTGTATTAGCTAATCAAAATGATTGAAAATTCGAAAGAGGTGCATGTATGAGGCAATATTTTATTATATAATTTGGGAATAGATGAAAGTTTTTAATAATATAATTTCTCTACTCATTTCCCAAGCTATGCGAAATTGTCTTGGATATTGAAAATGAAATTAATATTCTAACCAATTTTAGGTCATGCGTGACCCATATATAATATATAATAGTAATAGTAATTAATATTATAACTAATATTTAATATATAATTAATGAATAATAGTAACTAATATCATAACTAATATACCAATCCATCTTTTAGGTAATACGTGACCAATATATAATATGGGAGGATCATATTTATTCTATTTTTTGTATTTTACGATGGGTTTTGGTTGGAGCAAATATTTTTTTGGTAACATCCAAATTTGGAATTGTTTAAATTGTGTTTATATATATATATATATATATATATATAGATTCAACAACCTCAAATACCCCCTGGAACCCAAATTATGCAATTTCCATAGTTAATATATGTGATTCTAATATTTTATAAAGATTTCTGACTGGTCTCTGAACAAAATAAGACAAAAAATATGCTTGAACTATTGAAAACATAGAGCATTTAGACTACACCTACAATATATAATAGTGATAGTAATTAATATATAATAATATCATATTATAATTTATTTATTTTAATATTACTAGGCATCCTAAAAATTTCTTCCAAATAACTTTTAACTAATATCATAACTAATGTATAATATATAATAGTAGCTAATATTATAAGTAATATATAATAGTAATCAATATGATAACTAATATATAATAATATTAGATTCTAATTAATATATGATAATAATATTATACACCGCAGGGGAGGCGGGTGCAGGGGGGTTATATTTGATCTCAGAGGAAACATAGTGAACTCTTATGCTTGGGGACTCGGACAAAGATCCAACAATGAAGCAGAATGGCTCTCGCTTCTCCTTGGCTTGGAACTGGAGGAGCAGTCTAATATTTCAAAGCTCTCTATCTTCGGAGACTCAAGGCAAGTTATTTAAAAAATGAGATCGGATTACAATCATGGTTCTACCAACTATAGAAGAGTTTATGATCAAATACGTTGTCTAAATCACATCCCGCAAGCCACCTATTTTCATATTCTAAGAGATAACAATAAATATGTCGATAAACTTGCCAATAAAGGGGTTAGGAATAAACCTGGAATGGTCACACTCAAGGACCAAACTCACTATCAAAATCATTTTCCATAGTTGGCATGATTTTTTAATGCTAGGTTGGGGGGCATTAATCCATGGCTCTCTCACATGCCATCTCCTCACGGTGATCATTCAAACTCCATCGATATGCATCCATCACCTTGAACAAGTGGCATCCCTCATCACGTGACNCCCCCCCCCATTTCAGCTCGAAGCTTGGTTGTTTGGTGAGCGAAGGAGAGAAAGGAAGGAGAGATAATCTGTCAACAGATGAAACCCTACATCTACAAAACTTGTTTATAGGTTTGGTGAGCAACGGAGCCAAAGGAATACGAGGAAGTTTGGCTCAAACTGGAACACAACAAACCCAGGATTCACCCTCCGCTCTCTTACGGGATCCTTGCAACAGACTCCAGATTCCAATGGCGAATAAACCAGGGAGTTCAGACATTACTAAGATCAAATCCATTCTAAAACACATTAAACTCCATGTTCGCAGGGTTTACGAAATGGTGGGTGTTAGTGTTCAGATTCATAGTAAATAAAATGGGTTTCCATGAGTCTAGGATAGATGACAATGATCATTACTTGTGTGAGTTGATGGGCACAATGGAATTCATCAAAGAGGAGGTTTTGAAGATGGCCAACATGAACCAATGCAACCACTGCCATGACACCCTAGATCAAGGTGACCAACCAATGGAGGAAACTTTGGTTGTGCATCCTTTTCACGGGATTGAAGGCAAAAAAAATTAGAAGCACCAACTATGTTTTTAATAGATGTATTTATGCATTTTGCTTAACAAACAGTTTGTTAGAATTTACCCTTCAATGTGTTTGAAAGTCTATAGAAAGCATCTCAAAAACTCTAAAAACTCCCATATAGGCATAGACTTCAGAGTTTTAATTTCCCTTCAGAAATATCTAAAACCTCAGTTTCATTTTTGCATGCATGGTTGTGCACAGCCTTTTTTTTACTCAATACAATACATTCTCTAGTTTCTGTTTAAACAAAATATTATACGCTGTGAAAAGTTGGATCCAACAAATTTTAAGATGGCATAGTGTATTGAATTTTCTTTCCTTATTTTGGGTGAAAACACTACATCAAACCTCGTCCTCATAAAATGATTTTATATTTAAAATATATATTATAAGGTAGCTTTGATGAAAGTGAAATAATCTAAGGTAGCTTCGATAAAAGTGAAATAGTATAAACAAATTGTCTACATAACATTATTTTATCAATTTATTGATTTTTCCTTACGAGGCTCATTTTAGGTTGAAAGTTCCTCTGTACATGCTATTACACCTAATTCTCGTCACCATCATGTTATGAGATAGGTATCTCATTGATTGCCTAAAATTCCTCAGAAAAGTAAAAAATGAGAGAAAGAGGAATTACTTAATCTGAGCCACCACCGCATTTTTTCCTTGTAAAATCAATGGTACTTACATACGCAATGCACCTTGTTTATTGGAAAGGAGTGGTTCCATTGCCTGCTACCTTTTTACAAAAGGAGATGTTCCCCTAGCACCGCCTTCCTTCCTAATAAAAAGTGTGGTGCTCACCTTATGAAGGAAAAAAGATAAGTTTCTAGAGGTTTCTCAAATATGCCTCCATGGAACCTCATCCCTAATAATCAGGACAGGTGGAACTCGAATTCCCATATCCTAGGGATGATCCCTCCACCTTCTCCTTTAAATCCTCAAACCACTCTATCCTTTGAGGCCTTTAAATAGTGACTCACCTCTCATGAGAAAAGAGGGGGAAAGGGAGGAAGATTGTGTGATAGCATCTAAACTCTATCCAAATTCTCTCATACTTTCTTGAGTGATTAGGCGGCAAGGTGAATCTTGATGGAAGACCCCATTGTGAAGAGCTCCCAACACCAAGCCTTGGTTGTGATATCCCCTTCATTATTTTTTAATGCAAACATTGTTTCTTTCCCATAAAAATTATGTATCTTATTCTTATGCTATGTTTATTGTTTATTTCCTTGGTCATTTACATATAATTTTAGATTATCTTGTTACTCTCATTTGGTTTGTTTCTTTTGTGTCTATTGCATGATCTCCTCATAGCTCAAGCACAACAAGTTCATACCTTCACAACCTATCAAAAGGTATGAGAGCAACTAATTCAAGTAGTCTAGTTGATTCTAGGGAAAGATTATATGTTCTGTAGGTGTTTTGTTCTAGATTTGAGTTATTTAGACTAGGGAAATATCCTTTGTCCGCATTATCTGAGAATTTTCATTAACAGAGGTGGCGACTCCACTAGGGAAATCGAATTGTTGGTCTTGTAGTAAGTTGAATATTCATTTTTTAATTTCAATTCATAGATCTACTTGTTAATTTGAGAGATTTGCTTTAACATTGGTAGATTTTCCTATGTTTGCCTCTGATTATTCATGTTTTTGTCTTTATTTTTCATTTGGATTCATTGTTTAGACGCTAACACACTTCTTGTTTTGCCATTTTGTTTTCAAAATCAATTTGAGACACCACAGATGGGATGAGTAAAAAGTGTGGCCATCACACCTTTCATTAAAGCAACCCTCGGTGCCACCGCTAGTTTCATATGGACAAAGAGTAATGCCACCCCTCTATACCTGTTTCCTAGAAACGGCACCAGGATGCAAACACTCTATATTTGTCTAGCAAAGCACGGTTCCAGGTAAGTCCATAAGCCCTAATTTGATTTTTGAATTTTGTATATGAGTTTGAGCTTCTAGGTCTGTTTCTGGGATTGTTTCTTATAGTTATTATCATTGATTGAAATTTGGAAAGGTTTATGCTCTTGATTTGGTTTTCTCTTCAAGAATGATGATTGATTTTGTCTTTTAAGGATTATTTTTTCTTCCTTTGATCTAAAATTTAGTACTTTGTAAACAATTCGCTTGATTTAGATTTCTTCTAGTTGTTGTATTCAACAGAAAAGGAAAGATATCTTTCTTTTGTTTTCTTCATAATTGTAAAAGATTTCTTATATGATTTTTATTACAAAAAAATTGAGAAAAAAATCATAAATTTTTAGTGTCGAAGTGAGTCTTGATTACTCTAATAAACTTTCAAGTGTTCATTGTGTGTTTTTTCTTGTGTTTTTTCTTCTCATTATAACAAAAGAACAAAAAAAATTGTTTTTTTAAGTTAGTATTTCTTTTAGTTGAAGAATTAAAATTTTTGTGTGAAAAGTAGTAGCATATTTTCTTTTAAAGAGATCTCATTTTCTTTTCAAATTGCCTTAGAAAACTTTGTTTGCTTGGATTAGGAACAAAAGAAACAGTTCGATATAATTTTTGGGGGAATTTATTTTGTTTTGAAAGGAAAATAACTTAACCTCTATCTCTCTTTTAGGTAGGGTATACTCAAAAGTTAAAGTGAAAAACTTGCACTTGCATACTTGCATGGTTTTATATTCATTTTTTCACCTCATGCATCCACTTAAACATACAAGATAAAATAAAGCGTTAGTCTAAGTTAAAATCTTTAGCAAGGTGTGATAGGTTAGAGACGTGTTCCGGTGTCTTTAAACGTAGGAGTTGTCGTGTATTTCCTACACTGCATCCAAGGGATTGTGTATTTCTTCCACGTACTTGTTGGTATATCGAACGACCTTTCACATACCCTTGAGGTATATAGAAAGTTACTTCACATACTTTGCAGTATATAGGAAGGCCCCTTTCAAACAGTTGTGCATTAGAAATCACTACTACGGAATTGAGTTCCCACATACCTTGTGTACATTGGGAGACACTTTCAGGGATCCTAAGACCAACCGAGAAAACCCCTTTAACCGTATTATCATCGCAATACACCGAGAACAGAACTCGGGGAGATTACTACGCATGTACCGTCCAGGTAGTCGAGTATTCAGGAAAGGGTACGGTCCCAATCCTCCTTGTCACGTTTTACTGTTGGACCCTGTAGTATATAGTGATTTGTGATGATATAATAATCTTGTGAGGATCCAAAACTTTAATCCACTCTTGTCACGGCTTTTGCTTGTTTCCTTAGTTTGAGTAGTGCTTATTTTTTCTTCTTTAGTTAGAGGTTTCTTTTTTAGGTAAGTTTGTCTTATCAAACTGGGTGATTTCCCTTGGATTCAGTATCATCGTATACAAGGATTATCACCTAAGTATTCCTTGAATCATATGACTCGATATCCTATGGAACAAGAGATGGAGATTAATTCTGAAACAGGAAGTGCATCTATTCCTGAATTAGAATGGGTTCCAGTTACAGAATAGGGAGGTGAGTTCTCTCCTCCTGTTGATGCTCCTATTATTGATTATTCAATACCACCTATAATGGAACAACCATAATCCCAAGATCCATATTTTTCCATACAAACCCATACAGGGGATATGTTCAACCAGTTCCACCTTGATGATCCAGTTACTACCATGTTTGGTCAAACTGCTTCATTTTGGGGAACCACTCTAGGACAAGCTATCTCTAAATTTGGTTCTACTAGTGCCCCTAATGTATCCTCGATGGAGCTAACACCTAACCCTAGAATAGGTTTCCATTATCTTATGCCAAGTGATCTCCTTGGTAGATATTTAAACATCCCTTCTAGTTCAGTTTTGGCTAATGCTCATCCTACTCCAACGGACACTAAACTCACCACTCCAGTGGGAATTTCACAATATGCTCCAAATCCAGTGCCAAATTATTCATTGAGAAGTCCACCTATGCCTTCCATGAGTTTTCCAAATGTTGGAATTAGGTCTTTTCCCTCCACATCCTACACAACAAGAGCACCTTACGTACTTATTTTGCATAACATTTCAAGACCCACAACTCTATTTGTAGGATCTATTGGACTTGTTACTTAGGGTTTTGTTTCATAGTCACCTGGATCTGCTCGGATTCAACCACAACAACTCAATGTTGGTAACCCATACTATAATTGGGTGCAATATAATAACCCTATATACATGCCTTACCAAGGATGTGTTACTAATCAATGTACACAAATTGCTTATGTACCCCAAGCCGGATCTAACCCGGGTCAACCATTTGTAGGGAAAAGCACTCCCAACTACGAACATTTTTCGAGTTACTATGGTCATCCTCAGCCGACCTATGGTCCTATTAGGGTTGACATGCCTTATCAATATTATAATTACCCATAGCCCAATAGGAAACTCCCTTTTTTGGAAACATTGGATTTTCCATACTTATCTAAATTGATCAATGATCCCATTCTACACCACCATTTTTGGCCAACTATTACAGTAAAGTTACCATCAAACACCCCAAATTATGATGGAAATCAAGGGGAAGATCCACAAAACCATGTCATGACCTTCCATCTATGGTGTTCTTCAAAATCCTTGATGGATAATTCTATCTGTTTGCGGCTCTTCCAAATAACTTTGACCAGTACGACTACTAAGTGGTACATCAAACTTCCACAGCATTCGTTTGTGGATTTCAATTCATTGGAAACTACATTTCTTACACATTTCCAGATACCAATTAATTATGAAATTGCACAAATATCTTTACTTCCCTTCCAAAACTACCTCCACACACATATCTAATAACATTCATGAATGGAGGAGACATCGAAGGTTGATCAAGGCTCACATTCCATAACAATTTCTAGTTGACTGGTTTACAAAATCATTGTTTCCCCCTATTGCTAGAGATGTGGCTATGGGAGGTGTTGTTACTAAGGAACATGCTATTAGTTGTGCACAATATTTAGACTTGGTTTATTCCCATTCTGGAACATTATATGATTTGATCCCCCATGCTCCTCATCCCAGCATTGGTCCTACAAATCCACCTATTGAACCTGTTGTGGATGGTGTTATAGGTACAATCCAACCCCCATCTGCAATGAAACCTACCAAGTACCATAGTTCTTCACCTGCTAATTCCTCAAATCCTATTGTTTTTTGTTGAAGTGAATGCAGTACAATCCTCGCAATCACACAAAAATAAAAGTAAAGGTAAAGGCAAGTCCAAAAAATCTAGAAACCAGCAGGAGACTCCAAGTACTACGGCTCCAGAGAACGAGTCAAAACCAAAAACGAAATCTACGTATCCTTTCCTTTTGTGTGGAGAGGATCACTTCAATAAGGAATGTCCTAGACTTGAAGAGATTAACAAACATTTTGAAAAATAATCCTTCACCAGCAATCCTAACTGACCCTTTACCATCTCAACAGTAATTAATAGATCATGCATCTTTCCATGGTGCATCTTCCTCCATGGAAGAAATCAAGATGATATCCACTGAAACATTTGGACTAACTACGTGAACTTAGACATATGATAAACCTACATAGAAAAAGGATAAAGGTACTTCTTCCGAGAATACTCCTTCTAGTAATCCTTCTTCTTCGCCTCCTACTGGCCCTCTTACCATCGAAAAACCTATCCTTGACGTAATTTTACGTCCTCCTAAGAGTACGATCCAGAAATCAGTATTTAATCCTAGAACTTGAGCTGCCCAATTCTATAATATCATCGAATATCTAGCTCAATCACCTTATGCTATGTCCACTCTGGAAGTACTCCAAAATTCTCCTTCACAACGTAAAAACTTGTTATCGTCTCTAGGGGATCTAGATCCGTAGAATTATATTACGATTACCTTTAATGTGGAAAATTTTAAACTGAGACTCTCTCACCAACTCGCATTTCAAATTGTAACAAAGGTAATGGGTAGGAAGGTTCATCGTACCGTACTGGACAAAGGAGCCTCCACCTCATTTTTATCTATGTCTTATTGGAGAGCCATTGGTTCTCCTGAGGTCAACCATTCACGAACAACATTGAAATATTTTGATGGATGATGTTTCCAACCCTATGGCTTGTTATTGGATTTATCTATTGAACTCGGGGGAAAGACCGTTTCTATTCAGGTAGGAGTGGTCGAAGATTCATTGGATTACAACCTTTTATTTGGGAGGAATTGGTTTTACTCCATGATGGAGGTTTCCTCATCGGTTTTTTGTGTTCTCTAGTTTCCTCACCAAGGAAATATTGTCACTATCGATCATCTTGATTATTTATCCCCAAATATCACTTCCATCACATCAAATAATGTTCCTTTGTTGTGTCAGTCACCCCCTCCATATCAAACCGTAGGAGTTGGACTTTTGAAAGACTCAACCCTTATAGGAGTTTTTCCATATACTTCTTCCCCTCTTAACACTTTAATTGCTACGATGAACATGATATCCTCCACTACCAATGATATGTCAAAGGGAAAAGCAATTGTTGAAACACCTTCTATGAGTCCTCCCAAATACCTATGTCATGTCATTCAATCCACTTCTGATGCATACATCAATGACCATCATTTGGTAGCATAGGATCCTTACCATATTCCTTATTGACTAGATTCCCCTCTCCCTACTCTTAACTATATCTTACATACTTTCCCGTCAGATTAGTCCATTATGGAGATTATGATTTCGGATGAACCTTTATGGGAAGATCATCATCACAGATCCTCTTTCCTTCCTAATTCTGATTCGGTAGAACTTGATTTTGTATCTCTCATTAATTCTGATATCATCAAACATCCTTAGTTACCCGTACTATTTCAAGGTGATGATTCTGAAGGGAATTTGTGTAACATTACTTAGTCCATCACAATCGACATATTGGTGAAACCTGGAACTGTTGTATATGTTCATGTAGGCCAGAATTGTTCAGCAACAAAAATTGAAATTTATCAAGCCCTTTTCAAAGAATTTCGAGATGTTTTTTCCTGGAGTTACGAGGAAATGCCTGGGATTGATCCATCAACCATTGTCCATGGGATCGATACTTACCCAGCTGCAAAACCTGTTAGGTAGAAACTTCGTCAAGTCCACCCTAGAAAAGCTACAGCGATTAAAGCTGAAGTCAAAAACGTTTTGAAGGCTAGTTTCATATATCCTGTTCCATTAATAGAATGGGTATCTAATATTGTTCATGTCTCTAATAAACAGGGAACTATTAGGGTTTGTATCAATTTTAGGGATTTAAATAAGGCCTGTTCAAAAGAAAATTACCCTACTCCCTACATCGATCAAATCATTGACAATTGTGCTGGAAGTGTCATTTTATCTTTTATGGATGGATTTTTTGACTATAATCAGATCGAGATACTACCTGCTGATCAACATAAGATGACATTCATTTTTCCATAGGGAACCTTTTCCTGCCGTAAACTGCCTTTTGGCTTGAAAAATGTTGAAGCTACGTTCCAACAATCCATGTCCTATGCCTTCCACGATATCAAACATATAATGGAACCTTACCTAGATGACCTACCTTGCCATTCATAATGGCAAGAAGATGATTCATGGAATCTTAGGGCCACTTTATTTAGATGATGTCATTATCATATTCATCTCAATCCAAATAAATGTGTTATTTGTGCACAGAATGGAAGTCTACTTGGATTTGTTGTTTCCAGGTATGGTACCCATATCGATCCTTTGAAAATTGTTGCCATCGTGGCCTTGCCTCCTCCAACCAATATTATGGAACTTCAAAGTTTGCAAGGGAAGAAAAAATTTATGTGCCATTTTGTGTGCAATTTCACAGAAAAGACGCATGAATACATGTTTTTGTTGAAAAATAACACTCCATTCATCTGGGATGCTCTAGCTCAACAATATTTCAATAGTTTGAAACATGTAATTACACACTCGCCTGTGTTGTACCCCCCAATTACTCAAAATATATTATGTTGTATCTCATTTCCTCCACTACTACGATTGGTATGGTCTTAGTGCGGGAAGATACAAATGGTCAGGAGCATGTGATTTATTATCTCAGTAAGAGTCTATTGGACTCTAAAAATCGATACTCGCATGTTGATAAGTTGGCTTTGGCTATGGTCATCGTCGTGTAACATTTTCGTCACTAATTCACACCACTATTGTTCTTACGGACCTAAACCCCATGTATTACATCCTTACCAGTTAGGTACTGGGGGTGAAACACTCTCATTGGATTTTTATTCTAAAATAGTTTGACCTTGAGTTTTCCAAAACTACTTCCAAGAAGTCACGTGCTACCATGGAAAATGATCCCACTGATGAGTTTTTGTTCCTCATTAGTATGACTGACCCCTAGTATGGATATCTTATAATATATCTCCATACTCAATGATTTCAGCCTGATCTATCTCACAATGATCGTCGCCACATCTGACACCACAAAAAATACTATCTAATCATCAATGATACCTTATATCGACGTGGTATTGATTTTGTTTTGCGACAATGTTTAACACATGAAGAGGATGAACATGTATTGAATGATTTCCACTCTGGAGCATGTGGCAGTCATCTTTTTGGGATGGCTACATCCCATAAAATCCTTCGCGCTGGCTATTTTTGGCCTTCGATCTTCAAAGATTGCCATGAAGTGATTAAAAAAGGCTCGCCCTGTCAGCTCTTTTATCCAAAGAAGCACAGCCACCCTGCTCCACTCTTCCCTATAATTTTCGTTGGCCCTTTAGCCAAATTGGGGATCGATTTTATGCATTGTAATCCTACCTCATCCAGGCGGCATGGTTACATCATTGTATATGTGGACTATTTTATGAAATGGGTTGAGGCAATTCCTACATATGCAGAGGATGGTAAAATTGTCATCCTCTTTCTTTTCAATCATGTCATAGCTAGGTTTGGGGTTCCTCAAGCCATAAATATTGATCATGGATCTCTTTTTTGTAATTATATGATGACCGAGCTAAGTGCTAAGCTGGGTTTTCATCATGACAACTCAACTCCCTACTATCCACAAGCTAATGGCCACGTCAAAGCCATTAACAAAGTTCTAAAAACTATGCTTCATAGGATGGTTGGGGAACATAAATTGAACTGGCACTTAACTATGTTCTCATCACTATGGGCATACAGAACCTCTGTAAAAACAACAACCAATTTCATGTCTTTTCAATTAGTAAACGGACTGGAATTTTTTTTACCTATTGAATGTGAAATTCCGTCCTTGAAACTAGCTGTCGAGGTTTTTCCTAATACCTCGACCGAGAAAGAACCTTTCCTTTATCTCACAAATTTTGATGAAACACGACGAGATGTTGCTTTGGCTAACGATTCGTATAAGAAATGGATCAAATCTCAATATGATAAGTCGGTTCAACCTCGTGTCTGTAATGAAGGAGATATTGTTCTGACATATAATCAGAAAAATGACAAAATAGGAAAAGGTAAACTTGAATCGATGTGGTACGGTCCATATGTCATAAGTAAATTCTTAGATAAATGGGGCTATGAGCTAGTGGATTACAATGGAATACCTTTCAAGAAGCCTCGCAATGGGATTAACCTGAAAGGTACTATGCCTAATAAATTTCGCATCAGTAACTTGTACATTTGTGTGTATTTTTACTTTTGGTGTGGTTTGATTATTTTGGTGGTATTGGAATATTGTCTGTCACTGCTTATTTCATGTTATGTTTTCACTTTGCAGATGACTCATTACTATGTTTTTACAGATGGAGCCATTCGCCATACCCTAAATCTTGCTTCAGCAGCTTGGGTACTCTATTACCAATCCCACGACTTAGTTATTTCAAGGGGATTTTTCCTAGGTCTAGCTACCAACAATATCGTTCAATATCATGTAGTGATAGGGTTGTTGGTTGAAGCTTCCTCTCGTGATGTTTATCACATAGTTGTCTATTTGGACTCTCGGTTAGTGTTTTCCTAGTTGAACCACATCTATGCTATCTGCAACACTGTACTCCTTCGTCTCTTTCGAAGAGTATGCCTCCTTGAATGATCCTTTGAGTCTATTACCTATCAACATGTTATAAGATCTTCTCATTTGATTGCCGATTCACTTGCTAATTACGTGTTGGATCGGCATATTGCTCATTCTTGACATTTTGATGTGTGAAAATAACATGAGAAATTGTAAAATAAACTGCGTAAAAGATAAGATCCATGTAAATTACATTCCATTACAAAATTTCCATAGGTCGCGAAAGAAGTCTGTGTGTGTGTGTGTGTGTGTATATATATATATATATATATATAAAGTTTTGATACAAAAATGTGGTCATGAGACCTAATATGAAGCACGATATCTTTAAATACAATAGGATAACAAAAAAAATGAAGCTCATGTATTTCAGTGTACATCTCCTACTAAACCCTAGTGATTTTCATGGTAGCACATGATCGATCTTGCCACTCTATGTAGCAAGCGACCAAAACGTCCTGACACACCAGTTGTGTGGCGTTGATACCTCCTTGGGAGGTCATCTGCGGATATTTCGGGGATTTCTAATGTAAGCTCTGGAGGTTCTCCTCTACCTCCTGTGTCTTCTCATCTCTGGGCGTACGAATCTATCCCCCACTCTCCTATCAATAGGTGAATACCCTCTTTGCCTGGTTATCCCAACATCTATATAGTAGGAAAACATGTTTCAGTACCACGCAAAAATAATATAAAATCATAAACAAACATAAAAACATGTATTTTAGTGTCTTTCTTACCAAGATCACCCCACTTCTCATCTTAGGGAAGAGCTAAGTCTGGATCACCATAAAATTATGTGCCCACATAGGCATAGCCCTCAATCATCAAAACATGGCCATCCAACCAGTGAAAGAGCAATGCCTCGTACTTGACTCTACGTCCCCCACCACCATGGCAGTCCATCACCTCAACCCACCGTAGCATACATGGATCTCATGCTTCGAGTTCATTGAAGGACACTTGAGGCCTCAATAGTGGGACTCTCTCTAAAAACAATGATAGTAGAATGGTCCCATACCCAAATTTCTTCAACTCACCCCGGTGACATTTGGTAAGTTGCTCCTCGAAGACCGCCAACAAGTCTTATTCCTAGTTAAACATAATAGGTGCCATTGCTTCCAAAGCATACAGCATATGGGCCCTAGATTCCTGGTGTGCCCCATGTATCCCTAATACTCATTGCATGGTAAATAGAATTGTCCTTAAAGGTAGATCCATTACATCTTTGATAGCGATTTTCTTCCCGCTCATTTGAGTGCCCAAAAAAAATTATTGATCAATAAGGCCAAGGGTATTCATATCCCCACCTCGTGGACAAGTTAGTGATATGGGTTCTCCCCTCTTGGAAATCCCTATGAGGAAGTAAATATCTTTTACCTCCACCGTGAGTATATGAGCCCCCACCTCGAAGTACTGCTGCTCATGATTCCACATCCTGGTGATATATTCCAATAGTCATATTTGGGCCCTCATGTTGGCCACCTAGAAAAACTTCAGGAGTCCACACTCCCAAAGTGTGTTGATCGTGCCATGGTCATTTTCCCCATGGATATCATCCATATTATGTTCTATTTCCTTCCATACAACCATTTTGTCTCTTTCACCCTACCGAACATTCAAATGGAGGTATTAGAAAATATCTATCATCAATCGCAAACCTTTAAAAAAAATTGTTTGGCCCCATTTTTTGGTTTTTTAGGACGGTCTGCGCCACCACACTTTGTCTTTTTGGACAGAGCGGTAGCACCACATTTCCCTTTGAGGAAATTTTTGGTGTCTATCAGCACATCCTTTCCCGCAAGAGAAAAGTGTGGTGCTGGTGAGGCGCATTTCCCCCCTATAAAACGACCCTAAAAACTCCAAAAATAACCTTACAACAAAACTGGAAACCATGAAATTGAAGGTTAAGAGGATAAGAATTACCTAGTCCATAGGATTTGTTGAATGATCGCTTGTAGCTCTCACAAATTACACTTCAAATTTGGTCTCCAAAAGGGTTTTTTCTCGCCAAGGATGGGTAAAAATCAAAATGGTAACTATTTTTCACTATTTACCACTTTTATTTACCTTTTGGGTTTTTATTTAAATAAATTTATTATTTTTACCCACAATATGGTCCTATTTTTCCTGTTGTTTTATCAAATTGGTGTCTAATAATCTTTTTGAGAATTGCAAGACGTGTTGAGTGATTTTTTTGGGTATTATTTTCGTCTTTTTTGTTCTTGGTCAAATAGTAAAATCTTTTAAGCGTAGTTTTAAAACTATAGCCATGCTCGTTAAACATTAGAACTAAGTTTTCGAGTCTAATTTTATTGATTTTTCGGGCTCGTTAAAATTGTTTACGAAAAAGAAACCTCAATGGAATCCTCTTTAATCTCTTTCCTAACTCTCGAAATGTGAAAAGATCATTGAGTGAACTTATCACTTTCACGATCATAAAAGTACTTCAAAGTTTATCTTCTCGATAGTTGTTTACCCCTTTTTCAGTTTGGATTGACTATTTACGAAAAAGGTACACTCTAGTCTTTGACTATAGAAGTTATACAAAATATTATTTTATACTTTTTCAAGCCTCGGAGACTAAAATTACTAAAAAGGACCTTTTCGAATTCTTCTTTAGTTCCGTTCAGACTCTCTAAACATGAACGACGTCGAGTTTCCTTTCATTGGACTCGTTAAACTAAACATTGAAAGACCCTTTTTGGGAACGAACCCCTCCTTTCTCAAGTTCGAAAAACATATGAGAATGGACTTATCCAATGATAAGCTATAACAAGTGCTTGTTACCCTCTTTTAACTCATTAAAAAAACAAATAAGCACTTGTTGGGCCTAGAAAAAGGAAAGCATAATTCACTTAGAATTCTGCCTAAGTATGGAGAAGAGATGAAGAAGAAGAGAAAGGAGTTGCGACAGAAGAAGCGACGGGAAAGAAGAAGAGAAAGGATATGTGAAATAAGTAGCGATGGGAAGGAAGAAGAAGGAAGATGTGCGACAGGAGAGGAAATTGAGACAAAAGGAAGGATTGCGACAAGGGAAGATGCGACGGAATAACAGTATCAGAAGCATACAAAGGCATGCAAGTGGCATAATGGCTAGAAAACGATAGTAAGGCATAACGGTTAGAAAGGGTTAGGCCATAAAGATAGTGGGTACGAGTTTGGATAAGAGCTAGGGGAAACCACATGTATGAAGGTATCTTTGTAAGTCGGTTTGTTAGTGCCTACTATTAGGTGTTACTAGAATAGGAAAGACAACATGTTGGCTAAGTATAGGAATTCAGATGAGAAAGCGACAGTAAAAGAGTCTGTAACAAATCTGTAAAAGAGCCTATAAAAGAAGGAACCCAATTTGTATGTGGGTTAGCTTCTATTTGTTAGCTCTGTATTATTAGGTTGTTGGTTGCTCTATATTTTGTTGTTTGTTAGTGTAGATGAGTGCATATGAGTTAAATAATCTGCAGCTTAGTGCGTAGAAGAATAGGGTTGATTCGATCTAGGTTGTGTGTGGGTCTTTAGTAAAGCTGAGTAGAAAGAGAGCAGAGAGAAGATCAGCTAGCATGATAGGAAGAAAGAACTTTTAAATATAGAGAAGAATATCTAGAATAGAGTCTGCAGCTTAGTGTGCAAATGAAAGGTGCATATATTTCTCATGCCAGATGAAGAGAACCTTTGTGTTTTTTTTCCCATATGTGTTTCCACGTTATATTCTGTGTATATGTGCGAATGTTGAATGTGTTTGATCTACCTGTGTACATGTTGCATTGAATGGATTCTTATAGATTTTCTTATGAATGAATAGATGTATATCAAACACATTGTATCAATTGAATATGATTATGGTGCATAAAGGTTGTTGTTATAATAAGTTGCATAAGACAAGTTGGGTTGTGGTCTAATTGTTCACAGTAAGCATAAAAAATCCACCCACGGGCTTTGTTGAGTTCCTTGGTAAGGGATCAAGGTACAAGAAATCCCCCACCCAACTGCAAAAATGTGGTTCTGGCAGCTACCCAATGAGAGATATATCTCAGATGAGACTGCATCTACATCGCAGGTGATGTCGATTGAGCTCTGCTTTGTCGAGCCAATATCTTGGGCTTTGTTGCACTAAGCAGAAGGGACTGAACCTAGTTTGGGATCCTTGGAGGAGGGATAAAAGTGAACAACACTCAACGATCATGATGGGAAAATTAAGGGAAGGAAATTATGTTTCATTTGTAATTATGGTATCTTTCTAGTCACCTTTGAACATGGCACTTATCTACATTTCATTCAAACTGTTGGGTATTCAACTTGTCTTCGAGTTGATCCACTTTCATAAGTCATGTTACTCCTTTGAGTCTTTTCAAAGAATGCATCATCGAGCGTCGCATTATGTCCTCGTATCCACCTCGTTGAATCAATGCTACCAAGACTTTGGTCATGTCACCCAATGTTCAAAGGAAAGTTATATATTGAGAGTTACCCTCTGCAGTCAAACCTACCTCTATTTTGTTTCAATTACCTTTGATTTAGTCCTATAGTTACTTCATACTCAAATTCTAGAACTTTGTTCTGAGTTTCGTGTCATTGATGTGGGATTCGTCATGGCCCTCCTTCGACGATACTATTCCCGTCAACTTCAGCACATCTTGTTAGTCTTAGAAACAAGTCAATACTTTGAAATATGCATACCTTAAAGGAATATTTCCTTGCTTTCAACAATAGGATTTTATCATTGGCCTTTGATCGAAAGATCCAGCCAAGTGTTTGAAATTAGTCCATCCATTCACATTCAGAGTAATTTATTGGAGTACCCTGGGAATCTTTAACATTAATGGTGATCTCCCTCCCACTTGTTAACAGTTCTCATCATTGACCGGTAATCAAGTGGTTTCTACCATGTTTGGCTTCAATATATTTATTAACATGGATGGAATGGTACCATTTTGAGAATGAGATGAAGACCCTAGGTGTCTGAGTACCATTGCTTTCCCCCAGGTTGTGATGGAATATTTTGTATGAGTCATTACATGGATCCACATTTGTATGTTCATGGTTGTGCTCAGATTTGTGTCTGTATGACATAGATCTACATTATATGTTTGGTATCTATGTCCAAATCTGAGTCTTCTTTGCATGGATCTATTTTGTATTTCAGTAGCAATGATTGTTTATATTTCACATGGATCTGCATTGTATTGTTCAGCATCCATGCTATGAGTCATTTGGATATGTATCAAAGTGTAAATGGACTGCAGAAGCACCTTGGTTATTGATGAGTTCTGGCCTTTGGACCTTTACCTTGAAGTTATAACCTATTTCGACAAAGCATTTTTCCTATACTTTCCCCCTAGCCTCGTGCTTTGGGGGGCATTCTATTACACCTAATTATCCTCACCATAATGTTATGAGATAGGAATCTCATTGATTGCCTAAAATTCTTACGAGATTGGAGTAAAAAGTGAGAGAAAAAGAGTAATTCCTTGCTCTAAGCTACCACCGCACTTTTTCCTTATACAACCAGAGGTACCTACATCAGTAACGTGCCTTTTCTATTGGAAAGGAGCGGTGCCACCGCTTGCTACCTTTTTACAAAAGGTGGTTCTCCCCTAGCAATGCTTTTCTTCCTCATAAAAAGTGTTGTGCTCAACTTATGAAGGAAAAAAAGAGAAGTTTCGAGAGGTTTCTCAAATATTCCTCCGTGGAACCTCATCCCTAAGAATAAGGACAGGTGGAACTCGAATTCCCCTATCCTAGGTATGATCCCTCCACCTTCTCCTTTGAATCCTCAACCCACTCTATCCTTTGAGGCCTTTAAATAGTGGCTCACCCCTCATGGAAAAAGGGAGGAAGATTATGTGATAGCATCTAAACTTTGTCCAAATTATCTCATACTCTCTTGAGTGGTTAGGACACAAGGTGAATCTTGAGGCAAGACCCCATTGTGAATATATCCCAGCACTAAGGCTTGGTTGTGATCTCTCCTTCATTATTTTTTAATGCAAGCATTGTTTCTTTCCCATAAACATTGTGTATCTTATTCTTATTCTCTGTTTATTTTCTATTCCCTTGGTCATTTACATATAATTGTAGATTATCTTGTTACTCTCATTTGTCTTGTTTCTTTTGTGTCTATTGCAGGATCTCCGCACAGCTCAAGCACAACACGTTCAGGCCTCCACTTCCTATAAAAAGGTATGAGAGTAGATAATTCAAGTAGTCTAGTTTATTCTAGGGAAAAATTATATGTTATGTAGGTGTTTTGTTCTATATTAGAGTTATTCAAACTATGGAAATATCCTTTGTCCACATTGGTTGAGAATTCCCATTAACACATGCATCGATGGCTTTGTTGTGTCAGTTATACATGATGTGATCCTGGAAAAACCCAAGTTTTCATTATTTGAGTTCATGGTGTCGTCCAACGTGAAGGTAATGTCAATCAAAATTTTATCATTGGTGGCATTGATTAGATTCCCCATGTGTTAAATAATGACGTATTAGAAGCAATATGATGCATTGATCTATGCATTCATTTGCTTGTGTTTATTTCTTATGCATGTTGATCGTGGTAAGAGTATCTGTAATGTTCAAGGTCTCTTGGTAGTTTATATGCCTTGGATATATTAAAGATAACAACCCTATTGAGCTTAGCTACCTTTGTATGGAAGTGGAGTTATTTTGTTGGAATTAGTGACTCCAACAAATGATAGGTGAAGCAAGGAGAATTCAAGATGAAAATTGAACCAAGATGTTGGAGATGCAACTTAGAATTTAAGGATGTCGATGACAATGCTTGTGGTAATATTGGATTTGATCAGATAGTGTGGACCAAGGAAGTAAAATTTCATGAGTTGCATTCAATAAAAGTAGTTCCCATAAGGAAATGTGAATCACAACTTATATTTGCAGCAAGTTTGGGAGGTTATGTATTAGTTTATCGAAATTTTAAGCTTGTACATGGTGTCTCCTTGATATGGAGTATATTAATTGTGTCTACATGTATCTATGTAACATGTAAAAGGAAGATCAATGTAACACCCAGATAGGCATGCATACCCACTTTCCATATACCCATGTTGGTTTGGATAACTTGTTCAGTAACCTCTATTATAGAGTTGGTAAACACTTAGAGGAGTGGACCATGTGTTGATTGAATGCTCTAGGGGTTAGTCATGTGTTGGCTAGGATTCTCTATGAGTGGAACATGTTGGTTGTAGACTCTTGAAGGTGTTTTTGTCCTAGAAACTGGAAGTTTGTGTACATTCAGTGGGAGTTGATAAAAAAGTTGAAATAACCATGTATCTGGAGGACATCTTACTAGACCAACTATTACAAGTAATAGTTACCCATGTATTATAATGAATGGTTGTTCCTTTATATGGATGTCAAAAATTGGGTGATGTGTTAGGGTTAACCTTGACTTGAGATCGAGTCAAAGGTGGTTAGTTCTAGCACATGGTTTGTTGTAGCCCATGGTATTGTCCCATGGTATTGCATGTGTTAACCTTGACTCGGGATTGAGTCAAAGGTGGTTAGGTCTAGCACATGGTTTGGGCACATGGTTTGTTGTAGCCCATGGTATTGTCCCATGGTATTGCATGTGATTAAGCCTTTATAAGGCTTGAGGAGGCTCCATTGTAAAATGGCCTAGACGTAAGCAGTGGCTAGCTCACTTGGGCCGGATGGCCGATTTTCGCCATGTAATGAAGATCTTCATTGGTGCTGGTTTTCCCCGCATGGGGTTTCCAGGGTATATTGTGTGTCTATATGTGGTTGCTTGTTTTAATGTTTATTTCTCGCTCATTATTATATTGTATTGATCGTTTTAACCTAACATGATGTCTACATGATCGAGGTACCTAATGTGTATTCTAGGTTGGACCATGTATAAGCTTTGTTGATCGTGAGGGTATTCAATCCATAGTGGAGCACTTGATGCATCGAATTGGTGAAAGATGTTGATGAAGACCTTACTTGATGGAGATTGAGAAAGTACTCATTAAGGGAGAGTGTTGGAGTTAATTATTAACTCATACATGTCTCATGATAATATTGTGATTGGTCATTATTAGTAGGTTGCAGTATTAGTTGGAGTTGAGAGATTCTCTCCAACTAGTTTTCCTATATTTAGTGTTTTGTTGAGATATTCCCTCGCTAGTTCATCAGGGTGGTTAAGGGAAAGTTTGATGTATAAATATGTGTTATTCGATGTAATAGAACACTCTAAATTGTTTTAGTGTGTGAAGAATCCATTTCTACTCTCCCATTTTTTATCAAGTATATATACCAGTATGTATTATAGTGCATGTATCGATATATACATTAGAATATATACCAATATGTATACTAGAATATATACATTCGATATATGTTATTTGTGTTCATACTATTACTATATTCATCAGTGTGTGTGTGTGTGTGTGTGTAGAGAGAGAGAGAGAGAGAGAGATTATTTTAATACCACCTATTGAAAAACTTCAATTTCATATAGTTGTACAAAATTTCCATAATTAAAAATTATATATAAGAATCTAATTTGATTTATTATGTTTCTTATTCTTACACCATATTGAAATTAGTACTTTAAAAGTACCTCTAATATTCCATTCAAGTCAATAGATTGTTGTTTTCTATATTTACAATGCCATTAACTAGGAATGAGAGACCATCATTAACTTGCAATCACCCACAAATAACACACCCCAATGTATTGAATTTTCAAACTTATAGAGAACATATAGATTAAATGTAACACCGTATATCTCTTCTCATTATTCTTATATCCCTAGTTACCTAATTGATATTTAAATTAAGAAAGTAGAATTGTAAGGCATACCACCATATAAATTTTAGCTCATATGATTTCCATAAGAAGAGAGATCATAAATCCAACCAAGATAAAAATAAGAAACAATTGTTTGAATGCATATGATAGATCTCTTTCTAAGGAAAGAAACAATAATGAGTCATATCATGCCAGTAGTTACAAATAACATAAAAAGAAAAATATCTTGTGTAGAATCATAAGAGAGTCTATGGAAATAGACTAATTTAGTACAATTATTTTATCCTTATGGTATCCTTAATTATTGACATGGGACCTTGAATGATATATAAGTAATTTGATAAAGTAACTGGTAAATCCACCTAGGTATAAATGCAGTAGATACCGACTAGAAATAATACTATGTTTGGATATTGTAACCTCAACATATAACCTCAGATGAAAATGGCATCCCTTATGTGGTAAGCTATAATTTATTACTTGTGCACTTGAATCCATTGAAACAAACTCATTGTCCCCATCCTTCTACAAATAAACCTCATAATCAATGTCTTAGAAGCCATGCTTATTACATTATTTAACTTCATGTCATCCATCACAATAGGCTAATATACATGGTCGATTTCATGGTATACTCTCTCAACCTCTTTATTTGTATCAAGTCATTTTCCTTGTGAAATCCATTCATCAAAGGATTGTAAGTATCAATATTTGGTTCACAACCATTTTCCTTCATTTGCTCCACTAGTGCAAGATAAATGACAACTTTGCCTCCTTTGCAATGTCCATTATTCAAGGTAGTATATGTTACTTCATTTGGTGTCAATCATTCTCAGTTATGGATGATGGTTAAGGGAATGCTTAAGGATATATAAGATGAATTTTGGATCTATATAGCCATTGTTTTCTCTAATCTAGCTACAAGATTGTCATGGTTAACTAATTCATATAACAAGTGTTGTAGAAATTAGAAAGGTGTCCTTTCCATCATTAGCACCTACAATACTAGGTATATACCTATTTGTTTGATAATTATAAAGAGATGGAGGGTTGACATTGTATGTTAAAAATTATACTTATAAGGATATGGGGGTCACATCATATTGATATGGTCCATCAAGCAAGTTATCAGATTTGGTTTTAGGAGAATAGTTTCAATGGTATAATACTAGTCTAAAAAACATAGGTTAATGGTTCAAATTCCTTTTATCTTTATAATAATTTCATATGGTTGGAAGAGGTAATGATAAAAATTCTTAATATTTAAAAGGAATATATAAGTTCTTGTAGGTTTTCTCCAAGTAGGACCTTAACCAATGTATGGAATTGTCAAACTTATGGAGAGCATATAGAGAAAATGTATCATCGTATATCTCTTCTCATTATTCTATTATCCCTGGTTACCTAATTGATATGTCAATTAAGAAAGTATATTTGTAAGGCCAATAGTTACAAATAGCATAAAGAGAAAATATCTTGTGTAAAATCATAAGAGAGTCTATGGAAATAGACTAATTTTGTCCAATTATTTTATCCTTATGGGACCCCTAATTCCTAACTTTTCACATTTTATCTCCCACGAATATTTTTGGCAGGAAAGGGTGACGTTTTCTTTTTGCACAGGACATCATTTACTTGCTTTTATTATGGTATTCAACACCACAAAATTTGAAGCTAAGCTGTTGGGATATATTGAGGTGAACTACGTGAGGTATAACTTAAGTTTCACTGCATTCTTGTTTTGCGTTATTGCAGGTATTTTATCAATGCTTTCGTGAAAACAACATAATAACTGAAAACAGCAAACACTGAAAACATTATGTGGTTTCTTTATTGACAGAAATCAAAATAGTGGTTCCTCTGCTACAAAAATTTAAGTGTAATACACATTTTGTACAAAATTTTATCATATGCTTAGTAAGTGTAATACGCATTATGTGGTTTCTTTATTGACAGAAATCAAAATAGTGGTTCCTCTGCTACAAAATTTTAAAAATTCTATAAAAATTTTGGTTTCCTATAGGGTTGACCATGGATTGTGGTGGCTCTTCCTAGTTGAGTCGTGGACTGTTTGACATTCATTTAGCTGGGTTGTGATTGTTTTTTGTCTACTAGATTTGGACTGCACTTTCCCAATGTTGCAAGATCGTCGCCATGTTCATCTTTGGGGATTCCTATGTAAACCTTGTCCTTCTTGCAACCTCTAAGGCTGAGGGGTCTTCTCTCTTGGAGACTGAGATATCTTGTTGGCTACTGTATGTGTCTAACCTAAACTTACAACACTCTAACCCTCTCTCTCTCTTAATTTATGACATCTGTTCCTTTTAGCGGATAGTCCTTACAGATGGTATTACCTTTTAATTTTGAAACTTGTTAGATAGATTAATCGTTTAAACAACTTTAAGTTAGCAATTGAGTGATGATAGACTTTATTTTTTTGGTTATGCAGGATTTGTACAAGTGGAGACATGGAGGTAAGGGATTGTTTGTGATTGAAGTATATCATTATTTTTATTTAATTTTTTTTTAAATAGAAACAAGTAGGTTTTATATTAATAAAACTATGGTTGAGCCACCCAAGAGGTTACATCTGTGATTTCTTTGAAAAAAACAAAATTCCCCATCACATCAAATGGGAAGACTACTTTTAATTAATTTAAATTGTTAGAACATATTACTGTGCACTTTAATAACAATCTAATAGGATATGGTTAATCAATACTCTAATCATTTTGAAAAAAACAAAGAAATTAGATTATGACACAAAATAATAATAAAAAACTGATTATGAAGTTTTCAAAAAGAACACGTCAAAATGATCAAATGGGAAAGAAAGGGACATGCATCTCAGAAGGTAAATATTTAGAAATAGAACAATGTATTTCCTTGTGCAGTATAATGCTTATTCTTATTACATGATGATGTTAGGCATATGTTTAATAACATTTTTTGCTACAGTTACAAAGAAGACGAAAATACAAACAATAGCAAAGAATATTACACCTTCTATGCCTTTGAATGACTCTAATAGTCCTAACAAAGAAGGAAATGACAAAGATACATTTTCCTATTTTCAGGAGGAGGAGCAACATGAGCAAGGTAATCCCATTAATTCAGATTTTTCTAATTCTTTATAACTATAAATATTATGGTTAAGAAATCCATAACACCTTTATGTGTTCTTATTTTATAGAAGATGTTCACAAACAACCATGCCATATGGATAATAGTGTAGAAGGGGAAGATCCATTGACACAAAAAGAGGCGGGGAAACATGAAGAACAAGGTAAGCTCATTAATGTATAATTTTGTATTTCTTCATAAATAAAATTTTATGACTTAGAAATCCATAACACCTTTACGTGCCCTTCTTTTTTACAAGATGTTCACAAAGAACAATGCAAACAATATACTAATATACAAGGTGAATATCCCTCTACACAGGCATCGACAGAGAAAGTCAAGAAGAAAGGTAGAGGAGCAACTAAATGTGTAGAAATCAATAAGTTGGAGGAAAAGATCGAAGTTTATATCAATGAAAGGAACCAACCAATTGGTCCAAACTCCATGAGGCTATCTTCATTACTAGGTGTGCTCATCAGGGAAATGGTTCCAATCAATTATTCTGATTGGAGGAAGGTTTCAGATCAATTAAAGGAGGACTTGTGGAACATTATTAATGTGAGTATTAGACATTACATGTATTTGTTTTCAACATTTCTATTTTTGGATGATTTCGAAGTTTATTTTCAAACCATGTATGACATCTAAAAGTGCAATTCTTGTATGTTGCAGGAAAATTTCGCAATCCCTCCGGTCCTTAAAGAATATTATATGAAATCCATTGGCCATAAGGCAAACAATCATAGATATCGGTTGTCCAAAAAATATTGTGACCCTTATGAGTCAACAGAGGAAATATTAAAAAATGTTCCTCCAATTAGGATAAGTGAGACAGTGTGGAGAGAACTCGTCCTATCATGAGCCACCACTAAATTCTTGGTAAGCAAAAATTTCACATATTATATAATCAAGTTTTTTAGAATGTATATTAGCTTGTAATGTTGACTTATATATGTTATTTTCAATTGATTTCTAGGATATAAGGAAAAAAAAATAAGGAAAATAGAGAAAAGGAGAGGGACTTGCACACCTTTGGACGTCTAGGTTATCAATAGGTTGAAGATGATATGGTAAACAATTGTGATGATATTTTATCTGATATGAGAAATATTAGCATATTTTACTTTCATTGTAATGTCACAACTTAACCATACTATTGTACTTGTTGCAACTAGAAAAAATATATAACCTCTAATGATATAACTACAAGCATTACTCGGGAAGACCTATGAAAGAAGTGTCATCAAAAGAAGGATGACACTCCAATCACACTAGCTGTAGGAGAAACAATAGTATTTTCTCAACCTTTTAATTTAGATATTGATTAAAATTTTGTTTTACATGTTGGAAATATTTTCTTCTATGATCTGATTTAATTGTATGTCAATGTTAACAAAAAATTGAACAAGCACAAGTAGAAGTTGCATCTCAAGACTTTGTAGCTAGGAATGATTCCCTTGCTAAGGTACTAGGGTTTTATGCAAGAGGACGATGTTGTGGAATTGTCTTAGGAGTTACGTCAACTAAATTTTTTGGAAAAATTCCATACAAGGAGGCACTAGCTGTAAGCCAAGCTACAGTGAAATAAAAAACACAGAATTACACATCTTTGAAAGCAACAATAACTGAACTACTGAAAAGAGTAGAAAATATGGAGAGAGAACATGTGGTCAACAAAGAAAGTGTTAGTGTCCAATTCTTTACTCTTGTCTCAATATACATACTTTCACACTAATGATATGAATTCTAATATCCGATTGCTCATATAAACAATGTCCCACTATACAAAATGCTCATGCTGAAATCACGCCTGTGGTGGAGGTTAGTTTTTTAATTATTATTTTAAATAATATTTTATTTTCATCTTTTGAATATATATTGCATTTTGTTTCCCTCACAGATTAATACAGGGGACATAACAACCCCTATGAACGGACTAATACAAAAGAAATTAACTTCAATGCATACTCCATCATCCATAGTAAGTATTGAAAAATTTCGTAATTTAGTTCAATTTTATTTTATTTTATCAATATATTAGAAATCATTGTCTATTGGGTGCAGAGTCGTGCATCAAAATATGATCAACGTTTGGTACAGAAAACACCAATGGTTACATCGAAACTACAAATTAACAAAATGAAAACACCAATTCATGTAAGATTGTAATTATTTAAGCTAGGATCATCAATGTTTAAATTCTTATTTCCATGCATCTTACTTTGTCTCATTTATTTGTAGGGTCAAGATAATGCTAATGAGTTGACACGAACTTCCCAATTGGGGTTGGAAGGAAAGAAATGATTTCTCATTGCATTAAACTCAAGGGTTAAAGTTGCAAGGGCGACATTACATAAGACTGGCCCAAATGCAATGGTACATTGTGTCCCTGTTGGAAAAGGCTACTATATTGTGAATCCGACAGAAATTTTAAATCCTCTATTTGAAAATATAGTTGTACCACGTCCAGTAACGCATTATGTAATCTAGCATATTCTTTGTTGAGCTTCATTCCTTGGCATAAGGATGCCATTGAACTATGTAACTAGTGGTTATACTGTGTGACTAGTGATTTCAATGTTGTTGTATAAATTGAGAATAGTTGATTTATTGAATATTTATACTTAGATGAGGACATAGTTAATAATTTTTTTGTACTTCAGGATTAATCTTTACATTTAATTAAAATTTTGGGCACAAGTTTCCATTATATGCCATGGGCACAATTTCTTATTTTTCAATACATCAGTATTATATAATAATCGTTGCATGTGAAATGAGATGTTGTGTTGTGAATGTGTGGAATGAGCAGTCTGTCTATCATATTTTAATTAAGTTTTTTTTTGTAAATTAGTTTATCCTTCTATTTCCTTCCTTTGCCAAAAACAGATATTTACAGCAAAAAAAAAAAGCCCTCCCATTTACAGATTTTCATTAGGAGAATAGTTTTTCTATGGGTTATCTGGGGTAAGTCAGATCCTTCCATTCACCCTTGTTAGTATTTCTTATACAAAGTTTCTTGCGAAATAAGTGGCCTATACCGTGGAGAAAACTAGTGATTTGTAAATTTGTTGAAGACGACAATGTTTCCCGAAATGGTTAACCCCTACATTTGTCTTTTTTTCCCTTAGCAAAAGAAAGCTCTGTAGCACATGATAAACTTTAGCACATCCCAAGGCAACCTGAATGCATCACAAAAATAATTTACAAATCAAGCCCTAACCAACCCCACAATAGCACTACTGAATCAATAGATGAATCATAAGAATGCAATGATTTTGATTGGTACAAAATATAAAACCTCATAGCATACTCACCGGCAATCTATCAGCAACAAAGTCAATGTACTAACTCATAAGCTTGGAATTCATCCCCACAAGATCACATGGGAGAGAATCACATACAAATTCTTTTTCAATCTCTACAACGTCACAAACTATACAAATTCTTCTGACTTTCATCATGCATAATAGGTGGCAGAGTTTTAGCTAGATCCTAATATTGTAGAGTGGTTCAGAAAAAACACATTATAGATATTAGAATGTGAGTGTAATATTGTAGTTGTAGTAGGGGAAAATCCCTAGCTATGTGCAGAAGCACCTACCTTCCGTCTATAGGACGGAAGGATAGAGTTCTGTGGAGAAAACAAACAAGACCCTGCAAAACACTCTCTGAAACTAATAGAGAAAACCCTACAACAAACCATAAGATATAAACTAAGCATGATCATATACAGATTGCAAGATAAATAAACCAAGTTGGATTGTTATACCTATCTAGTTTGAAAGAGGGCCACCATGCCCAAACTTTGAAGTTGCCTCTCCACAGGCTAGAAATCGGTGGAGCTTTGGCTCAACACACCAAGGGAATGGGAATGAGCTAATGGAGGAATGGGCCTATGAGGGATGAGTTGCTTGAGAGTGAAATGGCTCTCAAGGCACTCATGCAAGCATTATAACGATAGGGAGAAATGGGAGTGTGTTTGATGGTGACCCCCACCCCTCTATTTATAGCTTTTTTCTCCACTTATGGTTGTTAGCCCCTGGTCAGGGTTTTGGGCCCTACCTAGGGTTTTAAGCCCTTTTTCCTTATTCCATAGCTCCTTTTGGGGGATTTAATCCCTTTTATGGGCCTTTTAGCCCCTTTGTGAGCCTTTTGGCTCCTTAGTGAGCTATTTTGGCTCTTTTGGGGTTTTTAAGCCCCTTTTTAATTATTTTTTAGCCTTTGGGAGAAAAACATAGGCTAAACATGGGTGTGGGGGTCAAATGGGTTAGGAGATGGATGTTTGCAAATGGTGTAGGCTAGATGGAGCATGTTGAGCAAATTTTTGTGTTAACAGTAACCTTTATATATTTTGTTGTGCTTGGTCAATCAAAGACAATCAAATCCAGGGAGGATAGGTAAATCCCATGGCCAACAAGATATCATTCTGTAGTAGAGAATGGAAGGGGATACTGTGCATATTGTTGAAGACACCAGTTTGGTCTTTTGATATAGTATCCACATCCATATGTAAGAGGTTTCAAGTTCTAACTAAAAAGACATTGAAAAATAAGTTAATGCAGGGTAAAATAAAAATGTATAGGATTCTCATAAGTCACTATGAATGCAGAAATGATCCACATGCAAGATATTCATTCTTCACTCTAATCTTTGAAAATTTTCATCATTAATTTTCGAAAAGTTAAAAAACCACAGTAAGAAAAAATAAAATGAGTTGCTTGTTTACCATACTGGAAGAGATCAATATTCTTCACATGCTGTAAACCAACTATGAACCAAGATTACAAAGGATACCTTGATGGCTATAATATGTACTCTAGATGATAAGTCAGATAGGTTTCAGGAGATTTATAGTTATTGATCGGGGGTTTTGATAACCTTATATTCTAAAAACTGTATGAGTTAGTAACATCTTCTATCTAGATACTTTGGATTTTAATGTCAATAGCTTGGAGTTGCTTAAGGCACTCCATTAAGGTTTTCTACATGATGTAATTGGCAGTTCCAATGATCACTTTTGATCATCTTTAACATTAATATAATTTATTTTTCCACATTGTAGCAAGAATAAGAAAATGACCAAAATTAAATATTTAAAGGAATAAGCTTGCATCCATAAACAAATTCATATGCAATAAATAACAATAATAGTAAGCTGATTTCTTAACTCAATTGAGGCCAAGACCTTTTATGTTGTACAAAACAGCCAATCTACAAATCATTTTGAATTTGAAAATGAAAACTAAGTTTAAATATAGACTACTCCATTTGTACTTGAATTCACCATGTTATTACATTGTAGACACAAAGAAGATGCTCGGAGGAATCAGAATCAAAAAATATCACAAGGATTCTTCTCATACAAACAGAAAGAATTTAGTAGGAATTAACACAGATGGAAAATGACATAATAGAGAACACAAACTGAATACAGACACTGTGATGAATCTCATAAACTTAGAGAATAATTTTAATTATTACTCCCAAAAATGTTTGCAGAGCCACAACCTCAACGTAGAGGCCTCAAAAATATGAAAGTCAAATCAACCTTTGTTCTCCTCCGAGGAGGTTATATTTATAAAGTTATGGCTCTCGAGAGAAACCTTGAAACATAGCCCAATTCTATTACAAAATTTGGGGATAAAATCCTGAAATCATCATAACGAATCTTAACAGACTTCTTGAGGTGGTGGATTCGCCACGATTTACACCTACAAAAGGAAATATGATGTGACTGCCATGCTGGATCAAAAATAGCAATGCGGTGTCTGGGATGCAGCCTCTCTTGCTTCGATAGTGATGTTCTAGAGGTTTTCTAATGGTTTTATTCCTCTTGCACACCTCCTGGCGTACAGGCTGAATTATCCCCGTGATCTTTTCTGCTTCTGACCTTTATGTTCATTATGTGTTTGATAGTCATGTCATGCCTGTGTTCATAGCTGGAAGGAAGGTTTATGCTCCTTCTGTGTTTGGATTTCTGCCTGGTATCTATATATCCTGGTAACACTGTTATTTGCGTAGAACTGCAGAAGACAGCCCCATTTATCAATAGTACTAAATCCTTGATGGGCTTGTCATTCTTGTATGCTTCTTCTACTGGGACCATATCCTTCCTATAGGATATGTTAGTGCAACACCTCTTTGGATTTGTCATCACCTTCATTAGAGTTGGAAATTTGCAGAAAATACAATGACAACAAAGACCTCTGATATTTTCTCCCTCAGTATGAACATTCGTTCAGACCGACCGTTCCTATAAATGGATACTATGCACCACGGTAATGGAGTCCACGGCCTTGTCTGGAGGCTTCGACGAGATGTTCTTAGGACCGGGAACTCTAAGCACTGCTTCTACAATGGTGTTGCATTTTATCAGGACAACATTTCCCTTACCAGCATCAGAAATTCTTTCTAATGCAATGAACATATTTACATTGGCCTTACCAGCATCAGAAGGTATTCCTAATGTAATGAACATCTCCACCCCGATGTTTGGAGCTGCTTTTGCGTGAAGGTCTAGAAATTACTAAATTTCCAAACAATGCCCAGTGGTCTATAAAACACATCGAACAACAGGATTCCCAAGTACAACAGTCATTACAGATCCCATATCAAGACCCCCAGGATCCTTAGAAGAACAACATTTAGTCATCCTTGTTCTTTACCAGTATTCACTCGCTTTGTATCTTAGGATAGCTCTTATCGTGGCCTTATAATGAGCCGAGTGATTACTGAATCATCATTAGCAGTCAAGTTCACCACGATTCCATCAAATCCTCACACACACCATTATCAAGTAGCATAATGACAACATGAATGGTCACGTGGGCTCTTGATCCAATTTATTGTGTGGTGATGCCAACTACGTCGCCCCTTCTATGGTGATGTCATGGTATCAATGGCGAAGGTGACCCCGGCCTCACTTGAAATCAACTTCAAGTTTCCTTACGATGTGTGGACTTGAAATCCGCCACTTCATCGATCCCTCCTCGTGATGGTATATTGGTAACTGGTGCTTCAAAGTTTGGAATATGAAGGAATGAGCAATTTCACATTTTGTCATTTCATCTCTTGTTTGCTAACTTACTTGTATTATGAAAATATTGATGATTGAGGCAATTTTTGTTGATTTTTAGCTTGTCCAACATTCTCATTGTGTATAACACACTCCTATAAAATATGGACACACTTTTTTTAGATTAAAAAAATGAGCATAATGCAGACTTGTCAACCAACAAAAGGGGTATAACGAAACAGTAATAGCAAGTAATATCAAACTGAGTAAGAACAATAATCCTCTACTTACTTATGAACTCAATCTAATTCATCAGTTGCAAGGGAATGTGTCCTTTCATGCACTCGTTCAGTTATATTCCTTGGCTTTCATTCCATAATTTGCATCACTTGTATGGCTGAAAATCTAGTGGAAAATTATAGGTTGGTTACAGTCACTTTTAGAATTCATCCAATATGAGTTCAATACTAGTTTTTTGGTATGTTGATCCTTATTATTCCCTCAATCAGTGTGCTTCAACTGTCATATGGTTTGTTTGTACTATCAATGGGGTGTCTTCAAATCTGATTAGACTCTTTAACCAACTTCATATGTTCTTCATTAATTAATCCTAATGACCAAACTTGACATCCTGTGTATGAAATCTGGAATGGCATAATAACAGATTTCTGAGCCTACTCATCCATGAATCAGCTCTTTCAAATTGGTGAATAAAAGTGCATTAGACAAATTAATAACATCAAGAAGAAACCCTGAAAAAGAATTTATGGACCTGCCAAAACTGTGTTTTAGGGAAATTAGACCAAACCTAGGAGAAGATCAAAAATTGTCCAAGTATGGAATTATTAGTAAAATCTTCCTAACTGGGCTTAGGGAAATTCCCGCCATAGCTCATAGGATGGTGGTAAAAATATTCTAAGAGTGTGTATATCTAGAGTGTTGTATGGTGCATCCAACCATATCATTATCCTGACCAAAAATTCTTTCAGGAAGAAGATATCAATCTTCCAAAAGTGCCTCTTAGACATATTTGCACTGCTCCAAAAAAATGCCTGTCGAGGAGAGAGAAAGAAGCTCCAGAAGATGAAAGTGGTATTGATGGATTCACCTTGATGATCTCTACCCATTGGGTATCTCACTTGCCAAGTTTGAAGGAAAAATGACATCACCTTGGTGACCTAGGGTTTGAAGAGAACTAGTTAAGTGTTAGACGAAGAGTGTGAGAGACCATTTGGAAATGCCCGCAAGGGGGTGTTCCTTTGATGATAAAATTCATCAGATGATATGGTCATGTTCATTGTTGAAATGGATATCTATTCATGCTCTTGGTATTTCTTATGGTGATCAGATAAGGAAAATATCGACCTGGAAAAATAGAAGAAAAATGTTATTTTGCATACTAAAGACAAAGGAAAAAGGGCAAGTGTTGTAGAGGGGCTAAGTGATGCCCGCATTAAGGTTGATGCCCACAGTAAGGATGATGTCAGCATGGCATGGCATGGCATAGATGATGATGTGGCATGAAGATGAAATCATTGTTGCATTATGACATCATTCTGGATAAATGCGACAAAATAGTAAAAATCAGGAAATTGGCTAAGTATGGGAAAATTGGTCCAAGTAGCCTTAAGAGAATGTCCACCACAAATTGTTTGTTGAAGAAAATTCCTCCAGCACATGGGGATATTGTACGTTGTTGTTTTTTCTACTCAACCATGGTCTCAGTTTGTCCAAAGAGACCCTGAAGAAGAATTTATGGAACCGCCACAACTGTGGTTTAGGGAAAATACACCAAGCCTAGGGGAAGATCAAAATTGTCCAAGTATGGATTTATTGGTAAAATATGCCTAACTGGACTTAGTGAAATGTCCACCATAACTCATAGGATGATGATAAAATTATTCTGAGAGTGTGGATCTCTAGAGTGTTATATGGTGCATCCAACCATATCATTATCCTGACCAAAATGTTTTTCATGAAGAAGATATCAATCTGCCAAAAGTGCCTCTTAGCCATATTTGCACTGCTCCAGAAAAATGTTCACCAAAGAGAGAGAAAGAAGCTCTAGAATATGAAAGTGGTCTTTATGGATTCACCTTGTTGGCCTCTACCCATTGGGTATCTCACTTGCCTAGTTTGAAGGAAAAATGAAATCACCTTGGTGACCTTGGGTTTGAAGAGAACTGGTTAAGTGTTAGACAAAGAGTTTGAGAGACCATTTGGAAATGCCCGTAAGGGGTGTCCCTTTGATGGTAAAATTCATCATACAATATGTTCCTTTTCATTATCAAAATGGCTATCTATACATGCTCTTGTTTTTTCTGATGGTGATCATATAAGAAAAATATCAACCTGCCAAAATAGAAAAAAAATGTTATTTTGCATACTAAAGACAAAGGAAAAATGGCTTAGTGTTGTAAAGGGGTTAAGTGATGCCCGCATTAAGGTTGATGTCCGCACTAAGGATGATGTCGACATGGAATGGCATGGCATAGATGATGATGTGGAATGAAGATGAAATAATTGTTGCATTATGACATCATTCTGGAGAAATACGGCAAATTAGTGAAAATCAGGAGATTGGCAAAGTATGGGAAAATTGGTCCAAGTAGCCTTAAGAGGATGCCTACCACAAATTGTTTGTTGAAGAAAATTCCCACAGCACATGGGGATATTCAAGATTGTTGTTTTTTCTACTCAACCATAGTCTTAGTTTTTCCAAAGAAACCCTGAAGAAGAATTTATGGACCTGCCACAACTGTGGTTTAGGGAAATTAGACCAAGCCTAGGAGAAGATCAAAAATTGTCTATGGATTTATTGGTAAAATATGCCTAACTAGCCTTAGAGAAATGCCTGCCATGGCTCATAGGATGATGATAAAAATATTCTGAGAGTGTGGATCTCTAGAGTGTTGTATGGTGCATCTAACCATATTATTAGCCTAACCAAAAAGTCTTTCAGAAAGAAGATATCAATCTGCCAAAAGTGCCTGTCAGCCATATTTGCACTGCTCCAAAAAAATGCCCGCGATGGAGAGAGAAAGAAGCTCCATAAGATGAAAGTGGTCTTGATGGATTCACCTTGTTGGCCTCTACCCATTGGGTATCTCACTTGCCAAATTTGAAGGAAAAATTAAATCACCTTGGTGACCTAGGGTTTGAAGAGATCTGGTTAAGTGTTAGACAAAGAGTTTGAGGGACCATTTGGAAATTACCACAAGGGAGTGTTCCTTTGATGATAAAATCCATCAGATGATATGGTCTTGTTCATTGTTGAAATGGATATTTATCCATGCTCTTGGTTTTTCTTATGGTGATCAGATAAGGAAAATATCAACCTGCCAAAATAGAAGAAAAATGTAATTTTGCATACTAAGGACAAAGAAAAAATGGCTAAGTGTACAATCATAAGAATGCAATGATTTTGATTAGTGCAATATATAAAACCTCGGAGCATACTCACTAGCAATCTATCAGCAACAAAGTCAATGTACTAACTCATAAGCTTGGAATTCATCCCCACAAGATCACATGGGAGAACATCACATACAAATTCTCTTTCAATCTCTACAACATCACAAACTATACAAATTCTTCTGAGTTTCATCATGCAGAATAGGTGGCAGAGTTTTAGCTAGATCCTAATATTGTAGAGTGGTTCAAAAAAAACACATTATAGATATTAGAATGTGAGTGTAATACCATAGCCTTTCTATATTTTGTTGTGCTCGGTTAATAAAACACAATCAATTCCAGGGACGATAGGTAAATCCCATGGCCAACAAGAGACCATTGGGTAGTAGAGAATGGAAGGGGATACTGTGCATCTTGCTGAAGACCCCATTTTGGTCTTTTGATATAGTATCCACATCCATATGTAAGAGGTTTCAAGTTCTAACTAAAAATACATTGACAAATAAGTTAATGCGGGGAAAAATATAAAATGTATAGGATTCTCATAAGTCACTATGAATGCAGAAATGATCCACATGCAATATATTCATTCTTCACTCTAATCCTTAAAAAATTTCATCATTAATTTTACAAAAGTAAAAAATCCACAATAAGCAAAATAAAATGAACTGCTTGTTTACCATACTAGAAAAAATAAATATTCTTCATGTGATGTAAACCAACAATGAAGCAAGATTACAATGGATACCTTCATGGCTATAATCTCTACTCTAGATGATAAGTCATATAGGTTTCGGTATCTTTATAATGACTAATCGTGGTTTTGATAACTTCATCCTTTGACAACTGTATGAGTCAGTTGGAATCTTCTATCTAAATACTTTGTCTTTTAATGTCAATAGCCTGGAGTTGCTTAAGGAAATCCATTAAGGTTTTCTACATGATGTAATTGGCAGCTCCAATGATCACTTTTGATCATCTTTAACATTAATATAATTTATTTTCCACATTGTAGCAAGAATAACAAAATGACCAAAATTAAATATTTAAAGGAATAAGCTTGCATCCAGAACAAATTCATATGCAATTGATAGTAAGCTGATTTCTTAACTCAATTGAGGCTAGGACCTTTTATGTTGTACAAAACAACCAATCTACAAATCATTTTAATTTGAAAATCAAAAGTAATTTTAAATACATATTATAGGGACATTGACGTCATCACCCAATATACCTGAATTTGTGAAAAAAAACAATATACATGAAATCAAATAAAAAAAACTCAATTGTGTGCATTCCTCAGTGTGCATTCCTAAGCTTGCATTCCTCGGCATGCATTTCTCATCGTGCATTCCTAATCTTGAATTCCTCAGGGTGCATTCCTCAACATGCATACCAAACCAACCACGACCGCAATTGAAATTGGGTCGTTTCATACTATGGGAACAGATGAAATAGGGGCGTCTTGCACCATGGCAACAAACATAGGGGCCTTCTCTACCACGACATCAGGAGAAGCGCGGGGTTCCCAGGTTGAACGGTTCACAGTGAAAAAATTCCAAGAGAATGCTGATGAATGGAGTTATACAAGCATATGGCCAACTAGTATGTTAAATATCCTTTTAAGAGTAGGAGTGGATAGGGTTATTTTTGGACATTTTAATTTCCAAACTGAGGAGATAGATGATTCCATCAATAGTTATGATCATGGGGCTATGGAATTGGAAATTTTTGGGAAGAGGGTTCATCTAGACCCCGATTTGGTTGCCAAATCAACCAAAATTCCACGAAGAGAAGGGGGAATTTTAAACTCATGGAAAACCCCCAAGCTAAAAAAATTGATATGGCCAGTAAAATTTGTGGGAAACATGTTGTTGTTCCCAGGAATGGTCTAAAAATGGAAGATGTTCCTCAAGGAATATACAAAACCCTGATTCAGATTATCCTTAGTACCATTATGAATCACCACAAGCGGCATGATATTTAGGTTGATTGCATGAAGCTGGCCATACACTGGGTTGAATACATGGCCATAGATGTACCTCATCTATTGGCTAGGAAATTGCACTCTACATTGCAAGATAGTAAAATGAAGAGGGTTAAGTTCAGTTACCCAGGCACACTGCAAAAAAGTATTGATTTATGCAGACCCTATATTGTAGGGTCAAATTCTATTAGAACATACATTAGGAAGCCTAAAGAACAACAAAAAAATGAGGAATTACCTCAACCAAATTTAGAGAAGACCTTGAATGAAGCTGCTTCAACAATCCATGCTGTAGAGTTTACATTTGGCTCATCAGATCCAACATTGAAGAAGAAGATAGAGGAGAAGGAGGCTGAAATTAGAGACATTCACCAAAAACTATTGGAGAAGGGAAAAGCACTACATTTGGGATGTGATAGTGAGATACAATATTTTAAATCCCAAATTAAAGCTTTGCAGGAGAAACCTGTGGCAGAAGCAATTTTTGTATACTCCATCTGATACATATTTGAGGGCACAAGATCTCAAGAAGGAGGTACAACAGGTCAAGAGAAAATTAACTGTAGTTCAATCTGAGCTGAAGTGGATGAAGGATGATCTTAAAAGCAAGCAAGATGAGCACTCAAAGAAGAAAAATAAAAATGTAGAGATGTTGAATAAATGCCTAGAAGAAAAAGATAGATTGCATACAAAAGTGATAAATCTTTCAAACAAAGTGAAAGAGCAAGAAAAACAATTACAACATATGGCTGATGAAGCTTCTGTAGAACTGGAGGGTTCTGGAAAAGGCAAGAGAAGCTATAGCGAATTTTCTTATTCTAAAAGGGAGGAATTGCAAAAACCTCACAAGCATCCTAGAGTTCTAGAATAATATGGTGTACATTTGATGTCTATGTGACATACTAATATTGTTGTAATATAAATTGTAAGTATTTCTCGACAATACATATATTTTGATGTAGTTAATGTGTTTCTAATGTGTAATACAAGTGTAATGTGTAATCCATATGTACATTTTTCCTATATCTACGAGAGTTTAGTGTGAAACCCATACTGAGAAGTGTGTGTGAAACTACAAATGATGAAATATATTCTTCTTAATATATTCTACAAATGAATTGACAGATGAAATATTCTTGAAATATATTCTACAAATGAATTTACAGATCATCATTTCCTATCCAATACATAAAAAATTCCCTTCAAAATGGGATTAAAACTAGCCCTTCAAATTTGATCACTGGAGGTTATGAAAAAATAACACTTTGTCTGACTGACACTAACACATACCCTTGACACAGAATTGGGTGCACCTTGAGCTCACCCTTAGTCTGCCAGACATTTTGTACTTTCTCTGTACTGAAAAGATTCCTTTTCAGTTTTCCTACTATCAAAATATTTCCCAACTATTCAAATTTTACAAATTATAGCCATCGAAAGTTTAGGGAAACTGCTCCATGTGCAGAAGAGTCTAGATATGCTCTGGCCTCTGGAGTCTCGGGGGAAACACGTGATTTTCAGTACGTTAAAGTGACCTTTCGTTTCCTCCAAGAGATGAGGGAATCATACACAAATAAAATTAATCCCAAGATATAGATATACTACATCATGAGAATCCCGAACTCATAATAACATTTCTTAAGAATTAGTCAATAAATAGGGCCTCCTGCTGAGGAAAATATCATTTGGACCTGATTTCTGGTTTTTTATGTGCATAAAAACTCGACCCGTGAGTGTCATTATTTCCCATCTCATGGATGCCGAAGGAAGAATTCCCAACATGGTGATATCAAAGGCCGGAATGGGAGGATTTGGGAAGATAAGTTTGGAGTCCTACTGTCGATGCAGGGGCTTCATATCTCCCCCGCCCGTCCTATAGTTTTTGTAGTGATGTGGGATTGGTGGATGAGCACACACCAATTCCAATCTAAGGAAACAACTAAGTGGATTGCAGCCAACTGCATATATGATAAAAGATGCAAAAGTTATCTGCCCCTAAACAAATAATTTAATGTTGCTACAGTGTGGTTTCCAATCCTGGCTTAGATGGAGGCATAATTAGTGCCAACGATGGGAAATGGCCAAGTAGAAACTATCCATTATATGTCATGTGGATAGTATTTACCTCAAAATAACATAATCGAGGTGCCAAGGGATGGGCTGGAACAAGGAGTTGGAGCACTGGTACTATTGATTTGAACTGTTGGGGTTATACAAAAGAAGACAGTCAAGGATGCAGGGGGCGGGGTTACAAAACTATCTGATAGACACAGGTGATGAAGACGAAGCTGGTGGGAGAAATCCTAGTTGGGGCTTATCCAACATTTTTACTTGTAACTTGTGCTTCAGAGTTTGGAATATGAAGGAATGAGCAATTTCACATTTTGTCATTTCATCTCTTTTTTGCTACCTTGCTTGTCTTTTGAGAATATTGATGATTGAGGAATTTTTTGTTGATTTTTAGCTTTTCCAACATTCTCATTGTGTATAACGCACTCCTATCTAATTTTTTTACAATGAAAAATCAGTTCAATAATGAATCAAAGAGAACTCTATTAATACATTAATGTTTTAGTTTTCAGCAAATTATGGAAACTAGACAGCAAAAACGTCTAGTGGGACTTAAACAAATGAAATATGGACACACTTTTTTCCGCTTAAAAAATGAGTATAATGCATAGTTGTCAACCAACAAAATGGGTATAACTAGACAATAATAGAAAATAATATCAAACTGATCAGTAGAAAGATAATCCTCTACTTACTTATGAACTCAAGCTAATTCATTGGCTGCAAGGGAATGTGTCCTTTCATGCACTCGTTCAGTTATATTCCTTAGCTTTCATTCCATAAATTGCATCACGTGTATTGCTAAAACTCTAGTGGAAAATTATAGTTTGATTACAGTCACATTCAGAATTCATCCAATAAGAATTCAATACTAGTTTTTTGTTCTATTGATCCTTATTATGCCCTCAATCAGTTTGCTTAAACTGTCATATGGTTTGTTTGGACTATCAATGGGGTGTCTTCAAATATGATTAGACTTTTTAACCAACTTCATATGTTCTTCATTAATTAATCCTAATGACCAAACTTGACATCCCGTGTATGAAATATGGAATGGCATAATTACACATTTCTCAGCCTACTCATCCATGAATCAGCTCTTTCAAACTGGTGAATAAAAGTGCATTAGACAAATTAATAACATTAAGAAGACACCCTGAAGAAGAATTTATGGACCTGCCAAAACTGTGGTTTAGGGAAATTAGACCAAGCCTATGAGAAGATCAAAAATTGTCCATGGAATTATTGGTAAAATATTCCTAACTGGCCTTAGGGAAATGCCCGTCGCCGCTCATAGGATGATGATAAAAATATTTTGAGAGTGTGGATCTCTAGAGTGTTGAATGGTGCATCCAACCATATCATTGTCCTGACCAAAAATTATTTCAGGAAGAAGATATCAATCTACCAAAAGTGCCTCTAAACCATATTTGCACTGCTCTATAAAAATGCCCTCCGAGGAGAGAGAAAGAAGCTCCATAATATGAAAGTGGTCTTGATGGATTCACCTTGTTGGCCTCTACCCATTGGGTATCTCACTTTCCAAATTTCAAGGAAAAATTAAATCACATTGGTAACCTAGGGTTTGAAGAGAACTAGTTAAGTGTTAGACAAAGATTTTGAGAGACCGTTTCGAAATGCCCGCAAGGGGGTGTTCATTTGATGATAAAATTCATCATATGATATGGTAATGTTCATTTTTTAATTGGATATCTATCCATGCTCTTGGTTTTTCTTATGGTGATCAGATAAGGAAAATATCAACCTGCCAAAATAGAAGAAAAATGTTATTTTGCATACTAAAGACAAAGAAAAAATGGCCAAGTGTTGTAAAGGTGCTAAGTGATGCCCGCACTAAGGATGATTCCCACATGGGATGGCATGGAATATATGATGATGTGGCATGAATTTGAAATCATTGTTGCATTATGACATCATTCTGGAGAAATACGGCAAATTAGTGAAAATCAGGAAATTGGCTAAGTATGGGAAAAGTGGTCTAAGTAGCCTTAAGAGGATGCCCACCAAAAATTGGGTATTGAAGAAAATGCATGCACCACATGGGGATATTGTAGGCTGTTGTTTTTTCTACTCAACCATAGTCTCAGTTTGTCCAAAGAGACCCTAAAGAAGAATTTATGGACCTGCCAAAAATGTGGTTTAGGGAAATTAGACCAAGCCTGGAAGAAGATCAAAAATTGTTCAAGTATGGAATGATTGGTAAAATATGCATAACTGACCTTAGGGAGATTCCTGCCACAACTCATAGGATGATATAAAAATATTCTGAGAATGTGGATCTCTAGAGTTTTGTATGGTGCATCCAACCATATCTACAAGGCTATAATAAGAGGTTTTTTGGACAGTTTGAAGACAGTATAGAAGCATCTTCACAATAACCCACGTGCTAGGAAATGTATATTATCGTTTCAAACTTACAAATTTCATATATAATGAAAATTTTATTTGAAAATAAAACCCAATTATAAAATAACAATAATATACCAGACATAATTGAACGCAATAAATACATAATTCATATGTATTAAATAATAGAATTCACCATATAGATTACACCTAACAGTATAATAATTTATTAATGAAATCTAAAATGTTTATAACTACAAATGGGGTACACCATTCGTCATCCCTAATCCATAAAATTTCAAAATCTATCCAAGATTTCTCCTCTGGACCTCGAGGTAACAGCAGAACCATTTTAAGAAAGGGAGTTGGCTACTCCGTTTCTAGAGAGGGATCTCTCACAAATAGTAAAGCATCTTCAGGATCCTGGCTCGCTTGATCTTTCTGCAGCTGTCTCTTTGATCCTTGTCATGCCTTAATGTTTTTATTGGTGCAACCTGTATTTACTTTTCCCATAGTTATCAACTAGCTTCCATTGATTAAGAGTTGGTAGATTTAGACTGATCATCTCCTTCGTCATTACGCTGAGCTCCACGTTTTCAGCATAAGAGAACTATGGCAATTTCTTACATATGGATTTGAAGTCAAATAGCATCTTGAAATCTCCAGTTAATTTATCAATCACTATTTTTCCAGAAAAGGATTGATGTTGCATGTCATCAAATTGTCTGTTATCTAAGTTGCAACTGATTAACCTGTCATTATATTCTTTTTGAGACCACATTCCTCCTTTCTCTTCCTAGAAGAAAGGGAGTCCTCTTCTAAACAAAGGATTAAACAGTTCAATGAATTCCTTGATTTGATGATGCATGACATCAATTTTTGCTTGAACTATTTCCAAATGATGATATTTATTTACCACTTTCCTTTCCCATGTGATAACCAAAACCCTATCCTGGATATTTTCTTTCTTTATTTCCTCTTTTGTCAAGTTGTTCAAAAACTTGATTGCATTATTAGTTGTGTCAATAGGCTTCTCATTCAACACATGTTTTACCATCAAGACATCTTTTTCTAACAGCTTATGTAACAATATCCTTATCAAGAATAAAATCTAAATAAGGCCTAAGCTTGGTTATTTCTACTATCAGTACATCCCAGATGAGATGTTTTCCTCCTTGTAAGGCTGACTTTCCTGTAACATGTTTTTTCAATTTGTTGTTCTTATCCACCAGTTCCTTACATTTGTCTTCCAATGTATTCCTTTCTACTTCTCTCTTTCTGGCTATGTCCTCCAAATTTTTATTCTGGTTCTTCAAACCAGTGACTTCCAACTCTTTAAGACTTACCTATGACATAGCCTGGACTATGCCCTATTCACTAGATCCAGCCACAGGAGGAATGATCCTCAATTCTAGCTCCTTTTCTTTCTCCTGCAACTTTCTTTCCATTTCTTCGAACTTTTCCTTCATGTCTTTCTCACTTTCTACCACCAAGCCCATATCTTTTTGCCATTGATTTTCTTTATCAGCAAACTTCAATAATTTTGCTTGACAATCAGTGAGCTAATTATTCGGGTCCTCCTATTCTTTTTCTATCTCAGCTAGTTCAGGACCATGTATTAGCAGGGTGGAAGGCATGAGAATCTTTTTTTCAATAAACGGATGTCTTTTTCTTTCTCATCCAACAACCTTTGGATCCCAGCTCCCTTATCATATTGGCCTCTAATAGCTAGCAACTCAGTTTGTAGCTTCTTTATCTATGTTTTGTGGGCCTTATTTTCCACCTTTTCTGGCCTCAATTGGTTCTCAATTTTACCTTTGAGGGTCTGTAACTTGGATAATGCCAGAGTGATATTCAACAAGTGAGTAAACAAGATATCTCTTGTCTACTTGTGTATATGAATCATGTCAGGTATGGGGATATCATCCAGGTTCATTTTTACTTCAACAAATCTATACTTGGTGGCCAATGCCAAGTTCAGAGTGTTTTGGACATAATCCCTTACTGAAGCCAAAGACACATCTTGATTAGAAATATTTCTTACTTCATAATATAATTTTAGAGTCTCTTCTAAAGTTATGTCTTTGATGCCTTTGTATTTATCCATTAACTCTGCTTTGTTATTTGACTGGGAGGAGGAATTGATAGGAGTACTATCTGCAAATGTAAACTCTTTTACCTCAAATGGAGGGAATTATATATTCATTTTCCTTTTCCCTTTGTCTATAGATGTATCTAGGACAAGTTGTCCTTCAGTTTCAACCTTCTTCCTTTTGGGAGTTTCAATAGTATACTCTTCATCGATATCCATTGCCTCAAGAAAATTTCTTTTATTCTTTCCTTCTGATTAACAGGCCAATGGAATAATTCTCTCGGCTGCAACAACCAAATTGGATATATCAAGAAATAAAGAGATAACCTCTCCTATACGAGAGCTTGGATCTTCATCTAAGTCAACAATCTTTGGGGCCTCCTTTGGGTAATTAGACTAGTTAGCAGCTTCTGCCAATCCCACAACCTCTTTGTGTTTAAAAGGATTTCTCTTTTGAGCCTTTCTCATGTTTTAGATAACCTGGTGAGGGTCATAGTTGATTGCGGGTTCTGTCCCAATTCCTAACTCTCTAAGTAAGCCTTCCACCATTGGAAAATAACCCTTATTCTTTATGGTGAATGGACCTACAGCCCAATGGTATTTGATGTCAGTGGACTTCTTATATTTCAGGAAGTGTTCAATCTCTACAAACATATTTTGTTTGATGAACTCCACTGAGAAAACTCTTGGAGTCGGGAAGGCTAGTAACATGTAAGGTGACTGAGGGAAACCATATAGTATGATCATTGTTCCATAAATTTCAGATAGGAACCAATGTATTGTTCTCTTTTTTGTAGAAGCTTGCAATAGATCCCACATCTCTGGTAGCACCCGGGGCAGCCTCTTTTGGAAAATGGCAGCATAAATATCTAGCATGAGGAAGTTCATGAACTTGGTATAATCCATGTACATTTCATATGTTAATACCATTTCTAGTAGTTATAGATTATCCTTATTGAAAGAAAGGAACATCTTCAATAGATATGACTGGAACTTGAAATTTTTGTTCTTGTGGAAGTTCATTAGCTGAGAATGAATATTATCAGCTAATAACTCATCAAATTTAATGCATGACACTTGTAATGACCGACTGGGTTCGTTTGACTCAACAGGACAAGTGCTTAAAATGAAGAGAAGACTCATAAGCATTTCAGGGATGTATTTATTTGTGTCTAGACCCAAAAATTGACATAACATCGTTACTACACACTTAGTTTCTTTGTTAAACAGGGCCGCATTGACTGAGAATGATGGCCTGGACAACTCGTCTTCTAGCTTGAAACATCTCTCAAAAAACTCTTGCTTTCTCTCAATGGTGGACTCCTTAAAACATCGAAGTATAGAATCTTCACTACAATCTTTATGCTTTAAGGTAAACTCTTTAGGGACATACAGGGTTTTCCTAATGACTAAGGAATTAATAGAACACAGAATGGTGGAGCAGTCAAGGTTCATTATGACTCTTTCTTACATAGAATAGTTGTTTACACACCAATCCACAAATTTCAAGAAACTAGGGGTTTGTTCAGTAGCAAAAAGGTGAAAAAAGGACTAATAGATGTTATGAAGGTTTGGTCCTTGGTCCCTTATCAAATTCAAGTTTTGTTTCACAGCTTCAATGGGTCCATTTAAAAGGACAAGGTCAAAAACATCAACATTCCTATCATCCAATAGTTCTTCTACTTTTCGATACTCTAAGCCCTGAGTTTCTATATTTTCCATTTGATCCCTTTATACAACTTTCATGGGGGACAAAAAGGAACTACCTGGTGTTTGAAAAGTGGTTGATGGACGCCGTAGGAATTGGCTCCTTCGGTATTTTCTGTCATCTTCTTCTACCAATACAAGAGAATAAAATAATGTACAGACTTTTATGATTTTCCATATTCTTAACTCTCTTTCATCTTTGGTGACCGAAACTTTTCTCAACCTTCCCTTTCTGCCCGATCTATTTTGCACCATTGATCTTCTGTGGTATTTTCATTTCATTATTCTCCCTCCATTTTTTCATTGCCCTTATCTTCTATGCAGCTCGCATTCTGAAATTATATCTCAATCATCAATCTCGTCATGGGTCCTTTTTAACCGTCGATTTCCTGTTTCCTTACTGATTCCGTGATTTGAAATGCACCTTCACAGTGGGCATCTTCTATTTGCAAAGAGGCTCTAGGAAGTAGATCCTTACATGATCAGATTTGGATCGTTCATCTAGTTATCCCTTTATTCAACTTTCGCAAGCTCTATATTATTTCTCGCCATCTCATCTTTGCATTGCAAAAAACATTTCATCCATAGATCTGAGTCTACGGCGAATCTGGACCATTCACTTGTGTGGCTCCTACCGAATTTCACGATCCGCGTCTTTGCTATCCTGCATGCATGTTCCCATCACAAAATCCTTCACGATATGAGATCTCCACCTCTTTTGAATCCCCGTCGTTCAATGTGGAGGGCCCTACAGAATTCCACGACACCGAGCCAAACTATCCATCATGCGAGTTCCAGCGGCGAAATATTTATTGACCGTAGATTTGCACCCGTGTCCCAAAAGTCCAAGTCATGTTGGAATTTTGGGAGGGGTCTTTCCAAACTCCCCCGCTCCCAAAAGTCCAAAATTCCAACAAGAATTTTGCGGGGGTCTTTCCAAACCCCCCCCCCCCCCCCCCCCCCGCCAAAAAAAAGTCATGTTGGACTTTTTTGGGAGAGGTTAAAAATCGCCCCCAAAAGTCAAATTCTCAGGACTTTTGAGGGGGGGTTTTAAGGACCACACCCAAATACCTTAAAAAAAATCTGGGGGGGGTTTAAGAAACCACCCCTAAAATTATTGAGAATTGGACTTTGGGTGGGGGGGTTAAAAAACCACCCCCAAAAGACCTAAGGATTGCACTTTTGGGGGGGTTTGTTTAAAAACCGCCCCCAAAAGTCCAATTTTCAGGACTTTTGAGGGGGTTTTTTAAGAACCCCCCTGTTATAGCAGATTTCACCACTCTAGGTGAATCACACTTTGTATGGCCTTCCCCTGTCCCGCTACAGACTCCTTAGACCCTATGGACCACTTTTTGTCCTTTGATGTTTCCTTGATCGTCCCTAAAAACATATGAAAAATGATACACGTGACTTTTAAACCTATAAGCGCGTATATACGCGGGTTTGACCACTAAAACCGCGTACATCAGGATGTGTGCATAATCCAAATCCTTTTGGAGTTTTCCTTGACATGGATCCGACTCATTTGACTCCTGGCCTTCCCTCTGCCTTGAGATCGCTCGAATTCGACCTTTCATTACCCCTTTGAAAGGCTATATAAGGAACCCCTTGGTACATTGAAGGCATAAGAGAGAATTGAGAGCAAAGAAACTATAGTCCATTGTTGCCGGAACTTATGCTTGAGTCTGCATCCCTTTGTCCCTTGGAGCACTAGTGTGTTCTTCCCAAGCTTGCCTTTTGCTTGTGATCTTGCTATCGAGAGATGGAGGATTGAGGTGGTGGAGGCCCAAGTGGGGGATTAAATTTCTCCGGTTCGCAGACGTTCCGTTAGAGGTTGTACCTTGTAATCTCTGATTTATATTAATAGAAATATCTTTTCCTGTCTAATAATGTGTGTTTGAATGAATATTTTATCCATGGGATTATGTCAAATGCTTGTACATTATTGATTATATATGCTAGAATAGATCTAACACCATGATTTATAGAATACTTGTATTGTTTACTTGTTGTTGAGGAAGTAACAAATCAATTCAAGCTGAAGATTGGAAAGCTCAATGGGGATCTACTTCAACCGTCCGGAATAAGGTACGAGGTCTGATCCTTTAGTGTTAGACATTTAATTTCTATTGCCTATTGGAAAGGATTGATTTCTGGAGTCAAGCTGTCTGTTGTGGTACCCCAAGCCATAGTAATTTCTCTTCGTAATAGAATTGGCGACTCCACTGGGGATGTTCCTTGTTTTTATTTGGGGGTTTGTGGGCACAATGGGCTTGATATTATTGACTTGCTCTTTGTTTCTCCTTGTTTTGTGTGTCACATTTTATAGTATGTTTATCCATTGACACTCCCCTTTATTGGTTTGGCCTTGGCCTGCTTTTTACCACTGCCTTCTCTGTATACGTGGGTTTTTGGCCAAAAGTCGCGTACATATGCGTATTTTTGTCCAAAAGTCACGTACATACGTAGTTGTTCTTTAAATAGTAGCGTACATCCTCCCTTTTGGTTGAGTTTGATGTTGTGGGAAGTTGTTGGGTGCGTTGTGAGTGTGGTTGGGTCTTCCTTGGGTCTGATGTTGTCTGTTGGATACTTCTGTTGTGACCAGAGACCGTTTTTTCATTGATTTTTCTTTGAAAGTAGTTTTAGTCATTTATCCTTTTTGTTTTTCCATTAGTGCATTACTCTTTTTTGTCTCGGTGTCTTGCTGGGCTTGTCTTTTATACTTGCTGCAGAGACTGAGAGTTTTAGATGACTTTTATTGCATTTTTTCATTCTTTTATATTGAAAAATACAAAGTAGTTGCACTCTTAGTTGCATCTTAGATATGGACTTGAGGAGGTACTTGCATTGGATTGCTTGGATGAGAGTTGTGTTTAGGCTTTCATATAGGAAGGATTGCATTGGCATTCAGAAAGGAATATATATTTATGCATCTCATGTAGTGGCATACCCTATTTTTCATTTGACAAAGATTGCACTTAGCATTGTTTGTTATGGTGTGCATATTTATTTCACTGCTGAGTCATAATGTCATTAGTTGCACGGCCATTTCCCTTTGAGTAATTATAGCCAATTAAAATCAACGCATAATAAAATGAATTACACTCTTTTATTTTATAGGGTGCACCAACAAGCTTAGGTTTTAGGATCTTGGAATAGTTCATTGTAAGTAAATTCTCCAAGATCACTAAACAACAACATGTATGTGTCTGTCCAGGTGAGTGCGTGAAATACTTGGTATAACCAGTGTTTCTCAGGATCCTCCTCTCAAAAGGGAGTTAAGCACGAGGTAGTGTGAGCAGTTATTGATTGGGATGATCCCTAGTCATAACTGAGTAGCACCGGAGATATTTCCAGGATTGTATTCGTATCTGGGGGCTCTTTCAAGAGTTTCGGGCTTTGCTACCCTGCCCATATGGTCAATCCAACCTGTGACTGTCCTCCTGAGCATTGATTATATTGAGGTGACCTTAGTGACCTTACCTAGGTTATCGAGGGGGTACTTTGCAGGTGTTATTCTGCAGGTGTCCCAGCCAGGTAGAAGTCGGACAGCACAATCGCATTATGCGTTGAAGCTAAGGGCCACTATAATTGTTTATGTACCTCTGCTTGTAGAGTATGGGAGTTTTGAGCCTCTCCTAGGCGAGACATACCTGCTGCATTCAGGAGCTCACATATCCTCCCCTTGGTTTGCTTGTATTTTGGTTGTAGATTTTCTTAGGAGTGTGCTCTTTGTGCCCTAGTTTTCCTTTGGGATCGTGGTTACTTGAGTATATTTATGCTTTCTTGATTTTAGGTCCTTTTATTTTCGGCATGCCTGGTATCCTATCACCTGTCCTTAGTCCTAGTACGGACCCTAGTGTCAAACTTGGGGGCATCACAACCCCTTACCCTGCTCATAGATTTGAAGTGGTCACGTTCTTCCCTCTACTCCATTTGTGGAGGATGTTGACTCCCTTCGCTTGGTCTTTACACCGGTGGTCACCCTCATGGGGGTGGTTGTGGATGAGTGAACATTGGGTCTACACCTTACTTTCCTTTTTATGTCCCATCGTTCACCACATTGTTTCATTTGGGAGCAGTTGTCATGATCATTCCTCCCTATATCCTATAGTTTGGATTCTTTATTGACTATTTTGGGTTGTTTGGACTAATATGGTTGTCATGTAGGGTCCAGTTTTTGTACACTCTCTCCGAGGTTTCAACCCATTTGTGCCTATCATAGGTATTATGTCTGAACTGGCATATAGGTTAGGATTTCACATCCACTTGCACTTATGCATGACCTTATGACCATCTCATCATGACCTTAGGTACGAACCCATTCCATGGTATCACGGAACCTTCATGTTGCTGTCAGAAGTGATATTATGTGAATGGTAGAGCTTTCCTATACATGGGTGTCCTAGTTAGCTCCCCTTTGCATTTGGTACCCATGCTGTGAGTCCTCTCTTAGGTCCGGGAGTCCTTTATATAGTACTGCCATGACATTTCGTAAGAGCCTCATACTCATCTTGATCTTTTGATGGCCCATTTCCCTCAGGACTCCCTCATGTCAAGTTGTGAATGCATTATCATGAGCTTTGCCTGCCTTATTGAGCTTTATGTCGGCTCCCCTGACATTGCATTTCAGCCATATAGCCCGAGCTTGTCTCATATCTAGCCATGCAGATCCATTTTTTATATCCTTCGCAGCTTGATTCCGTTTTTACCGAGAGGGGATTTTCCCCCGAGTGTCGATATCCTACACATGTATCCTTGCATTGAGCATAGGTATGTTCCACTACTTGGAACTAGTTTGTTTGCCCTTATGACACTCGTCTCCTCCTAGTTTGTAACTATAAATCTAGTTTATTCTTTTTTCAAGCTTTTCAAATAACTGAAAAAGTCCAAAAAAATCAAAAAACCAAAAATCCAGACAAGGAAAGATGTTATCTTTGGCAGCTGTCGAGTCGTGTCGCCTTCGAACAGAGCACTGTATATCACATCCATTGGTTGGGTTATAGTTTGATGTTAGGAGTTGTACTCGTTTATCTAAGTTTATCTCCACCGACTGGTTAAGCTTCCAATCCCTATGGAGCCTCTGTTGATGCCTCCTGTGTCGCAGAGATGTCCCAGTTTGTATATCGAGTCTATGCTGCCTTTATTCAGTCACCATACACCGTTATGCTCTTGTTCAAAGGAAGTTGAAGCCTAATTCGGCTAGTCCTTAGTTATCTTGACTTTACATGTCGGCCATTCCCGACACAGTTACTGGTTCGTGCACTTTATGATCGAGTCCTTCCACATTATACAGCTTTGCTGAGTACCTCGTGCTGGATGATGGGGGATGCCTTAATTCCCTCCTTCCAGCGGATTTCATCCCATCGAATTCAGATCATTTATTATAGGATTGGAGTCTAGAGTCATTTTGAGTGCCTTGAGACTTGCAGTCATTAGTGGTAGGTTCTCTCGCCATCGATAGTTTCTTGGGAATACATCAATGTCCCCTGATCGATGGACCCTTTCAAGTGTTTGACCTCAACACATTTATTCACACTTATTAGTTTGCACTCTAGTATATTGATTCCCATTTTCATTATCGGTGGGTAATCTTGCGTCTATTAATGGTATACATTAATGACCGGTAATCAGACGATGGACTACTATGTTCGACCTTGACACCTCTATTCGCATAGTAGGACATGTACTCGTAGTGGTTTGTGTAGAAAACTTTCCATATTGGTGGCATATCTTATATGCTACCTCCTTGATCGTGCCAGTGTTCATGAGATTTCAGCTCTCGTGA
>LPNX010166842.1:476250-490704 GCA_001517045.1 Pseudotsuga menziesii | reverse complement strand
GGGGGGGGGGGGGGTGTAAAAAAAACCGCCACAATCCAAGACCTCCCCCAAAAGGTTATTTTGTTGTAGTGATTTGATAAGCATGGAAACCAAAATGAGGACAATGCAAAAGAAGTGTATTGGAGAGTTCAAATTATATTGGTCCTTTTTTCTCAATTAGTAGGATTGCTTGAACTCATTTCAGTTATAGTGTTTGTTTATGTCTTAACCTGTATTGGTTATTAATTCAATTATCATTGTGTACTTGCATGTAGATATAATATACTAGACAGGAGTCACCTTGTGCATTTGATAATCCTGGAGACCAAAATGAGGACAATGCAAAAGAAGCATATTGGAATATTGGAACTAGCCTCAATCTCCAAGGAATTGTTTATTGTTGTTCTCATTCTTGGCAAGATAGTATATTTGGTCTCATTGTTATTGGGTATTTATGGTTTGGATTGTTAGTTAGGTATTGTGTAGTTCTAATGTTAGATGTTGTTGTTGGTTCACTGAATTTTTGTGTTGTCACTATATGTCCACTTCATGCATTCATCACAATATTATATAGCCTAATGGTTAGTATGCAACATTTAGAAAGAAACTTTACAATAAGTTGTTTCATGTACATAAGCCATAGGAATTATAACAAAATTAAGACAAGGAAAAAATTATAGTATACCTAGACAATCCTATGGGGATCAATAACTCATAAGCGAGACTTGTAATGTTTACTATTATTTAAAAAGTTGGATTTATGGCTTGCAAGGTAATATATGATTTGAAGTAACTTGTTATGAAATGTTTGAAATTGTGGTTTCAGTTCTAGACACACGCTCCTAAAAGTTTTTTTATGTGCCCCCCTAATGAAATCCTTTCTCCAAAAGAGTCAATTTTATCCATAGGTAAGGACTTAATCTTTTCGCTTCTTTTGTAGACTAAAAGTAATTATAGTGACAACAATAAGATAAAGGATTTACTATTTAATATTCATTGTAATCCATGTAGAAAGAAACAAAAAATGATAGAAATAATTTGTGATTGCAGCTTATATGCTAAAAATCCTAAAATCCAAAGGCCTTAACCAAATTTTGAAGTTTTGAGAAAGATGAGAGACGAGAGTTACAGTTCAATTAATAACTTCAGCTATTTATTTAGGGAATTTTTGTTTATGTTATTTTATTACTATGATCAGTGACACAAGATATGTTTATACTATGAGATTTAGTAACAATCAGAGTTGGTGGATAAATGACAAATTATGTCTTGATATGGGTAGCAAAATTTCTAGGTAAAAATGATGAGTTTGTAAAATGTTTTCAATGAAGCAAGCAAGGAAATTAGGCCAAGTTCTTAGAAAACAATGTAATCCAGAAAATGTAAATTCTAAAGGAAAATTTGTTGTAGAAAATATGTAAAGTACAAACTCAATATTCCTGAAAATACAAATTTTCTCTTCTTTGAATTTCAAGCAATATTCTCTACCTTATATAGAATTGTATTTTTCTTGTATTTAATGGTTACCTAAGATGCAGCTAGCCTTATTTATGTATATGTCATCATCTCATATTTACAATATCTATTGTGTGTTTTGTATGAATGAAATATTGGATTCCTTGCTTCCTTCTCATTTTTGAATAAATTTTATTAAAGGTGTGGTGGGTTAAGTCACTTTCCTATGTTCCATAGGGATGTTGTTTGTGAACATTAGTTGCACATTAACTATCTATATTTCATCATGGGATAGTGAAAAAATGTTGTTTTTTTTAAAAGGAAATATTACAATTTGCTATTATTATATGTTGAAACATAACCACAAACAAGCTAGTCTAATTCAACATTGATTATTCGATCTAAGCCAACCAAAACTTTTTATGTATTGATGTATATTTGCTTGAAATACATATAGTAATATATAATTAATCTAGATATGTAAGGATTAATAATCCTTCCTTGTCCATATATAGTCTAATTGATCATCTTGCCTAACTTAGGAGTCATTTTCTTGAGTTTGGTGCCACTGCTACCATTGGTTCCATCAGTGCCATTGGTGCCACTGATGCCAATCCCTACATTCTAGGAGCCACTCTGAGTGCCACTAGTAGCTTCTATCAGTTGGTTGTGGTAGGTAGGAAATTATATTGAGTTAACCTCCATTTACAATCAGTTAGATCACTCTCAGATAGTCTAGCGCCAGTTTTTCATGCATGCATGGCGATGGCGCATTTTTCCACCTACCCAAGTTGTTAACTGATTGTAGACTGATTTAGACATTAGGAGTTAGACTAGTGGCTCCGATGTAGTGATTTAGACACACTGAGTTAGAAATTCATACAGGTTTAGTTGGTAGATTCGAATCTTATTCGCATTGTTCGAATTCTTCTTATTGTAACACCATTGTATTACTGTTGGAATGAACAGCAATGAATGTTGTAATTACATAATCAATTATTATCATATTTGTCTCAAATTTGTCTTGTCCAGTGTACATTGTCTTTGATATTCCACTGCATAATTCTACTTCTCAATTGCTCTCATTTACATGTAGATTAATGGTTCACAAATTTAACATGGTATCAAAGCCTTGCTTCTGCTAGCAACAAGTCTTGTTTGATCTCCATTGTACACCAGAAGTAGCTGAGTTTCCACATCAATCATGTAATGATATTCTTGATCCATCTGGATTTCCAGAGAATTTTATACAAGTGTGACGGGCTCTGAGAAAGTGTACATGTTGAGGTGGAAAGGATTTAAACTGAATTGATTGCAAAATTGGTTTTTGCAGTGTTATTTGCAGGTATCTAGGCAGATTCTTGAAGAATTGATTGTTCAGCATACATAAAGATGGATTCTTCATATCTCGTACCTTGAATCCTTACACCCTTCAACTACACTGATTGGATGGAAGATATGCAAGTAGCCTTACAGAATATTGGCCTATTTAGCATGACAATTGGCAGAGAAATTAAGCCCCAACAATATGTTGAGAATAACAAAAATTTTAATCAGCTTGATGAGGCCTTCGGCTTCATGTGCACTCATATCTCCTAAGATATTTTGTTCCACCTTGAGGGACTAAGGACTCCGAAGGAAGCTTGGGATAAGCTTGAATCTTTGTTTGGAAAACAAGATGAGCTTCAAGGGCATATTTTGGAGAATGAGTTCATTGCTCTAGATCCTAGTAGTTTTGAATCTATTCAATAATTCTTTACAAAATACAAGTCACTAGTACTGCAATGCAAACAATGCGTATTAGAGAGAAAAGATAAGCAGCTTGTGTTGTCAGTGCTGAGCAAGATTGGCTCAAAATAATCATTCTTTGTCTCTACATTCCATTCTAGAAGAGATTATGTCCCTAATTGGAAGATTCCTTCTCTAGATGCTTTTGTTGAGTCCTTAATACAAGAGAAATATAAATTGGTTCAAATGGGAGTGCTTCGAACCTCCAAGAACCTAGAAATATTAGTGAGAGACTCAAACAATGTGTAGGAAAGAGGGAAGCACTAAGGGAAGGAGACATGTTATACCAAAATCCTATCACCATCATGTGATAAGACTCTTAACATACCTATTTTCCCTTAATCCCAACACTTGGAGTGGAAACTCATACCATTTGTCAATCTTTCACAAAAATTCTCAGCACCGCGCTTTCCCCTTTATCCATGAGCGGTACCTTGTTCGCACCACCTATCCCTTGTTAGCCACAAGCGGTGCCACCGCTTATGGCCCTTAGTCCATAAGCGTTTCTTACCTGAACTTCTCTATCATTGAAGGAGAAAAGCGATACCTTGGGTAAAATGGGAAAAAGAGAAGTTTCTCGAGTCTTTTAGATGATGAGCCTTGTGTCCTCCCTTGACAACATGCTCTGATCGAGCCGACATTTTCACCTCATAGCGACAACTTGTTCTCTCAAAGCTCTTGTTTATCATATCCCTCTAAGACTCATGCTTTGGGGGGCATCCTGTTATGCCAAAATCCTATCACCATCATGTGATAAGACTCTTAACATACCTATTTTCCCTTAATCCCTGCACTTGGAGTGGAAACTCATACCATTTTTCAATCTTTCACAAAAATGCCCAGCACCGCGCTTTCCCCTTTATCCATCAGCAGTACCTTGTTCGCGATGCCTATTCCTTGTTAGCCACAAGTGATGCCACCACTTATGGCCCTTAGTCCATAAGCGTTTCTTACCTGAACCGCTCTGTCATTGAAGGAGAAAAGTGGTACCCTGGGTAAAATGGGAAAAAGAGAAGTTTCTCAAGGCTTCTAGATGATGAGCCTCGTGTCCTCCCTTATCCCTATCATTGTGGGTTAGTTGAGCTCGAGATCCCTCATCCTAGGATCTTAGAGGCCAACTCATCCACTAATCTCTCAACCATCCCTATCCATTGAGCCTTATAAATACAAGCTCATATCCATGGTTGAGAGGGGAACCATTGAATTATTGTTATGCTATTGGATTGATCACTTGGCCCATGCCATTAGAGAGCATAGAGAGCAAAGTTGGAGCTTATGGGGGTGAGAGTGTTTGGTTTCATGGAGATGCATCTCGACACTAAGGCTCAATTGGTTGTAAACTTCTCCATTTTATCTTAATGCAAAGCTGATTTCCGTCCCACTTTATTGTTGTTGCTTAATTTCACATGTAAATGTTGTTGGATTCCTTAGTCACTGACATGGATTAATAGATTATGTTCTGGTAGCTTTGATGTGTTTGTGTATTTAATCTGATTGCAGGTACACAGGTTTACTATCGAAGCAGGCATTGCAGGTATCTACGATATCCAGGAAGGGTCTTCATCCTTTGTTGTTCATTTGTTCTGGATCTGAACCATTCAGACTAGTGGAACACCTTACTGTCCACAGATGGTGAAATATGCCTGCTAAAAAATCTGGCAACTCTACTGGGGAATGAATGTATGTATCAGTCGATCTGATCTTCCTCAGTTCTTTGACTCTTGTCTGAATCCAAGCTCCTTCTCCAACTCTATCCAGTCAGATTTGCTATCTGACTCAGTGAATTTTGGTTTGAAACTTCCAGATCTTTCTAGATCTGAATTATTTCGACCTTTTATGCTCTTTTTTATTCTCAATCTATCATTTTTTACCTTTATCTGGTCTTTTTCTCACTTGACCTGTCATTCTCCTTGATGTTTTGGATTTACACAAGGAACCGCACATGTTCTGTTGGCAAGGAGTGGTGCCACCGCCTGAGTCCAGTTAGCCATAAGCGGTGCCACCACCTGAATCCATTGAGCAAGGAGCGGTTCTGCCTCAAAACCGCCTATCGGCAGCTTCATCTGTGCGGTTCCAGGTAGGCCCTGTTCCAGACTCTGTATTTTGATTTTTTGTGTGTTTTTGGATTACTTCTTGATGAAAATGAAAATGAGGGGCCATGAATTGTATATTCTGCAATCGCTTTGATTGTTGTATTCTTTCTGCATTCAAAGAGAGTTTATGTTTCTTGCATTGGATTTTGCATTATTTTCTTTGCTTGACACCTCTTTCTCTTTTCTATAGATATTATTCATTGGAATTCGAAATATACATTTCATTTTCATGTGTAGGATTTGATTTGTTTTGGACTTGGAATGCGTGAGTGATCCATGTTGTTTTGAGTCTTTCTTTGCTTGGGGCGATTCTTGTTTCCTTTCGCATGCTGATTTTTTCAGTGCTTGGTAGGAAAGATTGGTTCTTCATTTCCTTGTCTGTTTCAAAGAGAAGTTTTAGTTTTCTCTCTCTTTTGCTTTATTCGTAAGTTTGTTGAACGATTTTTTTCTTGTTTTCTGCATGATTGTTCGAAATTCTAGATCTTACTTTCATTGAAAAGAAACATCTATTTTCAGCTTTGCGTGCATTAGAGTTAGATTTGTTTGGAAACGTTAGTGAAACCATCTTTCCATTGAGTTTTTATGCGTCTTTTTCAAGCACGAAAAGATAGGAAACATTTTTGGTTTATTTATGTTTGATGTTCTCTAGATCTCTTTTTTATTTGCTTCAAAGATTGTTTGGGGTGCATTGATATTTCACTTTTCGCTTGAAAAGATAGAATTGCATTTTCATTTGGGTGTGCATTTTTTGGAAGAAAAGTAAATCTCTCTCCCTCTCTTAGGTAGAATTTCATTGAAGAGGAAAACTTGCATTATCATATAGATCAGTTTGCATCTTCTTTAATTTCAAGTTTTCAATCCATGGTTCCACCTAAATGCACAAGACAAAATTAACGGTAGTACTGGGTTAAAACTTTTAGCAATTTGAGTGATAAGTTAGAGACGTGTTCGGGCATCGTAAAACGTAGGAGTTGTCGTTACTTTGTCCGCATTACATCCCGGGACTCGCACGGTTCTTCCACGTACCGCCGGTATATCAAACGGCCTTTCACATACCCTTGAGGTATATAGAAAGGTACTTCATGTACTCGATTTCATATAGGAAGGCCCCTTGTGAACGGTTATGCATTAGACAGCACTACTACCGATTTGAGCTCCCACGTACCTTGCGTATATCGGGAGACCTTTTTAGGAATCCTCAAACCATATGACTTATCCTATTGGCCTGTCCTGTGAGGTTCCTAGCTCTTATCCACTCCTTTCACATGTTTGCTTGTTGCTTTTAGTTTGAGTAGTACTTGCTTGTGTGTGGTAGTTAGGGGGTTATTAGAGAGTTTAGAGATGGCATCCTCATCTTCGACTACCACTCAAGAGGTCCCTTTCCAAGGTGTACCTTTTGTATTCCCTCCAAGTGAAGGTATTGGTCCTCTCTTTATTACCACTCTAAATCTTCCTGGATTAACTATAGGACTACCGGTATGGTTGTTTAATCCGATAATTCCTGTTACACATAATGTCTCAAATGTCACCTCTCCTCCGGGAGAGGATCAAACTCAACCTAATCCCTCTCCTTCTTCGTCGGTTGTTGTTTCACCCCTTGCTTCTTCTTCACTTGACCAAACCTCTGTGGTTAGTAGTCATGTGGATAAGAAGAAGAATAAAGGGAAGGGTAAAAAGAAGAAGGATAAGAAAGAGAAAAAGCAGCAACCATCTGCTCTTGATGGTGCTCATTCTAAGATAACACTTGAAAAACCCAAATTCCCTTGTAGGATTTGCAAGGGGGACCACCTTCTTAAGGAGTGCCCTGGTCTCTCTCATGTACAAGAAGAGTGGTCTAAAAGGTTCAAATCATCTATGCCATCAACCTCTGACCATCATGTTGACGATAGGAAATTTTGTCTGTTTCGACAAAACCCTCTCCGAGTAGTGAGGTTATTTCCTTTAACTAGAGTAACCTAACATAGTCTCATCTTCATTCGAGTGTTCCTTTCCAGATAGTTGTGAATGTTACTTCCAGGCGGATAATTCGCACTATTGTTGACGAAGGGGATTCTGTTAGTATTATATCCTCAACTTTTTGGAAAGCTTTAGGTTCACCTCAGCTTGTGCCGGCCACCAATCAGATATTAGCTTTTAATCGATGACCTACTGCACCTTTAGGGACCCTTCCTTGTTTGCCTATTACATTAGGAGGGAAAACTATCTGTATTGATGTTATCGTGGTCCAAGGTCCTTTAGATTTCAATATGCTCCTTGGATGTGATTATGTTTATGCCATGAAGGTTGTTGTGTCCACACTCTTTAGAGTTATCCATTTTCCCCATGATGGGAAGATTGTGACCATTGATCAGCTTTCCTTTGTTACACCTAACCATCGCATTACTCCTAGTAATCAAACTTCCCTGAATGTGCTGCATGTTCTTGTGGTTCCTTCCCCTTATTCTATTTAGCTTCTTCCCATCATAGGTAAAATGGGGGGCATGGATCTAGTCTATGGACATCATAATGGAGCTAATCCGATAGCTTTTATGTAATGGGGGCAACCTACCAACCTCTAGATATCATGTTGGATAGGAGCAGGTTTGAGAGCATAGTTTACTTTTGGTTTTAAACTCGTTAAAAAATAAAACCACTCCTTAAGCATAGTTTACCTTTTGGTTTCAAGCTTCCATAAAAATGAAACCATGTTGAGAGCATAGTTTACTTTTGGTTTCAAGCTCGTTAAAAATAAAACCACTCCTTAAGCATAGTTTACCTTTTGGTTTCAAGCTTGCATAAAAATGAAACCATGTTGAGAGCATAGTTTAATTTGGTTTCAAGCTCGTTAAAAAATAAAACCACTCCTTAAGCATAGTTTACCTTTTGGTTTCAAGCTTGCATAAAAATGAAATCATTCCTGAGCATAGTTCATTTTCTATTTCAAGCTCGTTAAAAAATGTAGGATTCCTTAAGCATAGTTTACCTTTGGTTTCAAGCTTGCATAAAAATGAAATCATTCTTGAGCATAGTTCATTTTCTATTTCAAGCTCGTTAAAAAATGAAGTAGGTCTCCTTAAGCATAGTTTACCTTTTGGTTTCAAGCTTGCATAAAAATGAAACCATGTTCCAAGCATAGTTACCTACTATTTCAAGCTTGTGTAAAAATGAAACAGATCCCCTTCCCTTGATTCGAGTCTTCACTTTAGTATTAGAACTTGAACCTTCTTTTCACCTGCCTGATTCACGTTCTTCCTACCCCCCTAGTGAACATTTTCACATTAGTAACCAAGTTTTTAGGTTGGGTATGGAAGAAGAATCATCAAATGAAACGAATCTTGGGGGGCATGTCAAGCCCCTAGCAATCATGCTAGGGGTAAGCTTCGCTAGCAATCATGCTGAGCACAAGCTTTCAACCTCTGTATATCATGTTAATGGGATTTTTTCAAGCATAGTTTACCCATTGGTTTCGAGCTTGCGTAAAAATGAAACCAATCTTCGAGCATTCTTTCAACTGATCTTCGAGCTCGTTAAAAACAGTAAGATGGTGTTGAGCTTACTTTTCATTTTTCGTGCTTTGGATAAAACATGAAATTTGGTTTGAGCTTAGTTTATTACTTTTTCGTGCTTCAGATTCAAACATGAAAAAGTCTAATAGAGTCCTCTTTAAACTCTTTTTGGCCTCTTAAAATACGAAAATATTGTCGAGCGATCTTGTCTTCTTCACGCTCATTAAAGAATTTGAAGAGTCATCCGTCCGACAGTAGGTTATCTCTTTTTCGGTTCGGATAGTACTATTTACGAAAAAGGAACACTCCAGCCAATCATGACTGGAAGATTTCCCTAAGGTATGATTTTATACTTTTTCGGGCCTTAGGGACTAAATCATACGAAAAAGGAACCCTTTGGAGTCTCCTTCCATAATCATTCAGACTCTCTAAACATGAACGATACCGAGTTTTCTTTCAATGGACTCATTAAATTAAACATTGAGAGACCCATTTTGGGAATGAACCCCTCCTCTCTCAGGTTCGTAAAATATATGAGTTTGGACTTGTCTTCCGACAAGCTATATCGAGTGTTTGTTACCCTCTTTGAACTTGTAAAACCGAAAAGAGGCACTCATCAACCATGATGGGGGAAATGGGAAGGGAATAATTTTGTAAATAATGGCAATTGTTTGTCGTTACCTTTGAACATGGCACTTGTATGCACATCATGTCAGTCAATTGGGTATTCAACTAATCTCTACGATGATCCCCTTTCATGAGTCATGACACTCCTTTGAGTCTTTCAAAAGAATGCATTGTCCACTGTCGCATTGTGTGTTTGTCCTATTCAATCATGCTGCCAAGTCTTTTTGTCGTGTCACCCGATGTTCAAAGGGGATTTGAAGAAGTTTTACCTATGCAATCTACACAGTCTTTTGTGTCAGTATTTTTGAGTCAGTCTTATGTTACTACATTCACATCATTCCAAAACTATGTTCCGAGTTTCGTGTCGTCGATGTGGGACTCATCATGGCCCTCCTTCGATGAGACTTTTCCCATCGACATTAGCTCATCATCTAGGAAATAGTCTTAGAAACAATATTTAGTACCTTGAGATTTGTATGCCTTAATGACAGATTCTCTCGCTCTCGACATAGGTCCACATCATTGACCTTTGATCGATAGAATCAACTGGGTGTTCAACATCAGGACATCTATTCAAACTCAGTAGATTGTACTAGAGTACCTTGGGAATCATTGACATTAATGGTGATCTCCCTCGCACTTGTTAACAGTTCACATCATTGGCCGGTAATCAAGTGGTTTCTACCATGTTCGACTTCAAATCATTGTAATCACATGGATAGAATCGTACTTTGTGGAAGAAGAGACGAAGATCCTGGGTATTTGTTTAAAGCGTTCATTACTTTCCCCATGTTGCAATGGAGTTTTGTATATCTAGCATGGATCCACATTTGTATGGTCGTGGCTATGCTCAAATTTGCGTCTATATGACATAGATCTACATTGTATGTATGGTAGCTATGTCCAAGTTTGAGTCCTCTATCACATGGATCTACGCTGTATTCTAGTAGCCATGCTTGTTTATTCCTATCATGGATCTACCTTGTATTGGTCTGCAGCCATGAGTTGGTTACTGATGTCTATGAGTCAACATCCTGATGTACTACAGATGCCTACTTGACAACATGCTCCGATCGAGCCGACATTTTCACCTCGTAGCGACGACTTGTTCTCTCAAAGATCTCGTTTATCGTATCCCTCTAAGACTCATGATTTGGAGGGCATCCTGTTATACCAAAATCCTATCACCATCATGTGATAAGACTCTTAACATACCTATTTGCCCTTAATCCTTGCACTTGGAGTGGAAACTCATACCATTTTTCAATCTTTCACAAAAATGCTCAGCACCGTGCTTTCCCCTTTATCCATGAGCGGTACCTTGTTCACACCGCCTATCCCTTGTTAGCCACAAGTGATGCCACTGCTTATGGCCCTTAGTCCATAAGTGTTTCTTACCTGAGCCGCTCTGTCATTGAAGCAGAAAAGCGGTACCCTGGGTAAAATGGGAAAAAGAGAAGATTATCGAGGCTTCTAGATGATGAGCCTCGTGTCCTCCCTTATCCCTATCATTGTGGGCTAGTTGAGCTCGAGATCCCTCATCCTAGGATCTTAGAGGCCACCTCATCCACTAATCTCTCAACCATCCCTATCCATTGAGCCTTATAAATACAAGCTCATATCCATGGTTGAGAGGGGAACCATTGAAGTATCGTTATATTGTTGGATTGATCACTTGGCCCAAGCCATTGGAGAGCATAGAGAGCAAAGTTGGAGCTTATGGGGGTGAGAGTGTTTGGTTTCATGGAGATGCAGATCGACACTAAGGCTTAATTGGTTGTAAACCTCTCCATTTTATCTTAATGCAAAGCTGATTTCCGTCCCACTTTACTGTTGTTGTTTGATTTCACATGTAAATGTTGTTGGATTCCTTAATCACTGACATGGATTAATAGATTATGTTCAGGTAGCTTTGATGTGTTTGCGTGTTTAATCTTATTGCAGGTACACAGGTTTACTATCGAAGCAGGCATTCCATGTATCTATGATATCCAGGGAGGGTCTTCATCCTTTATCGTTCATTTGTTCTAGATCTAAACCATTTAGACCAGTGGAACACCTTACTGTCCGCAGAAGGTGAAATATTCCTGCTAACAAGACCAAAAAAATCAATTGGAATCCAAAGGAGAATCAAATATCTTTTGATGGAGCCTCAGGTTCCAAGAAAAATAAGAAATTCGAGAAGACTAAGAGTCTGTATTGTATGAGTGGTTTTCATCCATAGAGCTAGTGCATGAAGAATACCATAGACCAGTTGACAACTCCCCTTAAACAGAAAAATATTTCCCTTCCACAAGGTGCAAACATGTATAAAGCTGGAGAGCAAACTAAAGAATATGAGAGGTCCCTTGCTTTGAAATTAGGCTTCACTCAGTCGAAGGCTTACTTGATAGATTCTGGAGCATCCAACCACATGGCTGCCTCTAAACAATCCTTCACTACTCTGGATCTCCCAGGAGGACCTAGCATTAATATGGGGGATAATTCACATATCAAAACAACAGGTAGAGGTTCTATTAAAATACAGCATGGATAGTTCAAGAATGTAATCTGTGTTCCCTCTCTTGCAAAAAATATGGTATATGTTTATCAGATGACACATACTAGCTCACCAAAGCAAGTTGTATTTGGTCCTAACTCAATGGAGATATTGGATATATCAACTAGGAATATTATAGCGAAGGGTGTTGAAAACCATGCCTCCAAGGCATATGAATTCTCACACTTTCTACCATACTCGAAATCCATTCTAAAGGGAAGGTAAAAGCTCTCTTTCATCTCCATTTGTAGATAATGATATGTTGTCTAAAATTTCAGTTTCAGAAGATGAGGAACAAGATCAACATGATCTTGATATTGAGATTGTACCTCAAGATTATCTAGATACAGATCTAGCTCCTATTCCAAATTAGAAGCCTAAATGGGACCAAAATCTCATTTAAGAAAATGGGAATGGTGTTGGGAATCCAGATAATATAAGAAGAACGAGATCCCAATATCAGAATGAATATGTTGCACTCTCTCACACAGCTTCGCTACCTACAGAGTGGTGCTACTAACTTCCATGGAGATGTTACTTGATGATAGCGAATGATCCACAATTTGTCCCACTAATGAACAAAATGGATCATTCCATTCCTCCTCCAGATAGAAGAGGCAAAAGAAACATTCAACAGATCGAAAGAATATGGAAAGGTTCGCATGCACAGTCCCAAGATGTTGATGCACAGAAGAACCATGATTCTGCATAGTTGCTCCATAGAGTTGCAAATTGCAGCAATTTTTTCACAAGTTTTTGCTCAAAGAGAAAAAAATTATATTAAGTAGTATAGCTTTTTTCCTCATTCCTGCTTATTTTGAGGGGGTGGGGGGTTCCCATGAGGTTTTCCCCATTTTCCTTATTTTATTAAGCAGTTTATTTTGTCATTTAGATTGTATGGGTGACTTTTGGCCTAGTTTCTAGGGCCCAAGTTGTCCATAGTTAGGATTAAAGGGGGGTGTTAGGATTAATAATCCTCCCTTGTCCATATATAGTCTAATTGATCATCTTTCCTAACTTAGGAGTCATTTTCTTGAGTTTGGTTCCACCATGATATTGGTTCCATTGGTGCCACCGGTGCCAATCCCTACATTCTAGGATCCACTCTGAGTGCCATCGGTAGCCTCCATCAGTCGATTGTGGTAGGTAGGCATTTATCCTAAGTCAACCTCCAGTTACAATCAATTAGATCACTCTCAATTAGTATAGCACCAGTTTTGCATGCCTGCATGGGGAGTGGCTCTTTTTTCCACCTACCCCAACTGTTAACTGATTGTAGGCTGATTTAGACATCAGGAGTTAGACCAGTGGCTCCCATGCAATGATTTAGACACACTGAAGTAGCCAGTCAGCCAGGTTTAGTTGGTAGATTCGAATCTTATCCACGTGATTCGAATTCTTCTTATTGTAACACCATTGTATTATTGATGGAATGAATAGAGATGGATGTTGTAATTAACTGATCAATTCGTATATGTTAGGTATAACTCCCGATTCGATTCTATTCATGGCTGAAACATTTATTTATACATTACAATGTGGCGGTTGAGAACCAGCCTTTTCACCTTCCTATCTATTCATATTCCTATTTATTATTTATTTACAATAATCCCGACGGATTATTCTAACAATCCCCCTCTTAATCCGAAGGGGTGTTCGTAAGTCCGAGCATGTTTCTGAATCTTTCAAACTTTTCTCGTTCAAGCGCTTTGGTAAAGATGTCTGCAACTTGATCATTTGTGGAACAATGTCGAAGATGGACTGTCTTGGCCTCTACATGATGTCGAATCAAATGATACTTTGTGTTGATGTGTTTGGTTCGATCATGGAATCTAGGATTCTTAGCTAGCTTGATTGCAGAGGTATTGTCGACCAACAATGGAGTGGATTTCTCTTGTTTTTCTTGCGAATCTTCAAGTATCTTCCTGAGCCATACTATTTATTTCGTTGCTTCAGCTGCAGCCACATATTCTGCTTCTGTTGTTGAATCTGTTGGAACTGACTGTTTGCGTGATCTCCATGAAACAGTTGTTGATCCAAGACTCATAGTGTATCCAGAAGTTGATACTCCTGTCTCCTTATCGCCATCAAAATCTGAGTCTGAGTACCCAATAAGTTTGAAGTCATCCACTTTAGAGTACTTGAGTCCAACGTCTTGAGTCCCCTTCAAGTATCTTAGAACCCTCTTTGCAGCTGACCAGTGTCCTTCACAAGGTTCATGCATGAACCTTGAAAGTATGCCAACAACATAAGAAATATCTAGTCTAGTTGTTGTAAGGTAGATAAGACTTCCTACAAGTTTTCAATACTTGGTCGCATCTTCAAATTCTTTTCCTTCGCTTGATGTGAGCTTCATTTTCTGTTCCATTGGAGTAGATATAGGATTGCAATCTGTCATGCAAAATTTGTTTAGTAGTTCTCCAACATATTTTTTCTGAGATAGGAATATGTACTTCGGATGTTGAGTGACTTCAATTACTAAGTAATA
>LPNX010166842.1:405052-475437 GCA_001517045.1 Pseudotsuga menziesii | reverse complement strand
CCCAGGAAAATGCACTTTCTGCTTCAAGCACCAAGCTTGTTTCTTTGCTCCTTCGAAATCAAGGCATAACAGGTGGAACCAAAAACTCTGAGATGCCTGACTGAAGGAAGATGGTCAAACCACATTTCATGTGGAGTCTTGTTATCGAGTGCATTTGATGGACTTCTATTTCTCAAATATGCTGCACATTTTACTGCATCACCCCAAAACATTAGTTTTACATTCTTGAAAAACATCATTGAGCGAACCATATTCATTATGGTTCTATTCATTCTCTCTGCTACACCATTTTGTTGAGGATTGTAGGGAACTATAGTCTGATGTGCAATTCCATGTAGGCGAAGATAATTTTCAAAAGCATTTGAATTGTATTCTTTTCCATTATCAGTACGAAGTGTACCAATTTTTTATTGTGCTTGTTTTTCAATCAATGCATGAAAGTCTTTCAATGTTTGAAATGCTTCTGACTTTGTCTTTAAATAGTAAATCCAGCACATTCGTGAGTAGTCATCAACAAATGTCATAAAATACTTATTCCCATTTGCTGAAGGAGTTGGAATTGGGCCACATAAATCAGAATGTACTAGTTCTAATTTCCTACTTGCTCTGAAATTAGATTCATGGAATGGCAGCTTACTATGTTTCCCTAATATACATGCATCACATTTATTCTTCTCTTTATGAATGGTGGGCAAGCCAAATACACCATTCTTTCTCAACAAATGAAGACTATTATAATTTAGATGACCAAATCGTGCATGCCACAATGAACTAGATGAAAAATTACCTTCTCCATGCTGAGAGAGGTAAGCATAGTTCTGAAATATTGCGGATGAACCCTTGAGCTTCAGCAGCTTTCCATCTTCGTATCAAGTCATGATGACTTGGTTGTCAGAGGACTTTCTTATTTCAACGATTCCATCAAACATGTGGATGGAATGGCCTTGCTGTCGAATCTCCACCAAGGACAGTAGGCTTCTCTGCAACTCTGGAAGATAGAGAACGTTCTTCAACAAGAAATCAGGGAATCCAGGCATCTTCAGTCGAATGGTGCCCATTCCCTTTGGTTTAATACTTGACTTATCTGCAAAGTAAACTATCCCATCTATTGTTTCATTCAGTTCTTCAAAACAGTCTTTTCTAAATGCCATGTGTGATGTTGCACCAGTATCAAGCAGCCAACAATCTTTGTAAGATGAAAGAGAAGTCATTTCATTAAATCCAATATTACAATGTGCAATAATACAAGAATCAAAAGATTTACTAGCATCTTGGTCATCTTTCTTCTGGTTATGCTTGTCTTTGATGGAGTCCCATGAAGCCCAACACTGATATGATCTGTGCCCAGTCTTTCCACAACGCTTGCATTGCAAATATGATCTTTTGTTTCTGCCTCCTCTGCCTCTGAAATTTCTTCTTCCTCTGCCTCCCTCTTTGCCAGAGAGAGTGGCACCAACTATTGATGACAAAGATTTCATCTTTTACAGCTATTAGTGTAATTTACAAGAATGAACTTAATATGACAAAGAGAAATAGAAAAACAATAACCTTGCAGGTCTACAGTCTCTGCCAAGGTGAATACAATGCAAGCTTCAGGTAAGCATACACAAGCTTCTTCAATACAAAATATATCAGTCAATATAAATATATTAGTCACAGTATATCAGTCAGCATGTATATCAGTCAGCACTCTATCGGTCACAAACAATTAGACCAACAGCACTCTCCTTCAACGCAGGCAACTAGCTCAAATTATTAAAACTCCACGCTCAAACTATCCGACCTCGATAGCCAGATTAAAAGCCTTGAATGTGGAAAAGTACAAAGATTATTAATGCATGCAATAGAGAGAAATCCATATTGCCAAGAGTAGTTTTTACATCTACAAAGCTCTGCACAGGAATTAGGGCACAAATTAGGTTTTATGCACTTCACCAGCAAAACTAGGGTTTTTGTATCAAAAACGCATTATCTATCTCCATGTGAGGCTTCACGCAGTCAGCTCAACGCAGTCTTCAATCACTGTTCTTCTCCACTCAATGCACAGCTTCACTCCTCAACCGGATCTCAGAGATGACAAGTCGCAGTTGCATAATCTCAGTATTCAACAATTTATCAACAATTTTCTTGCAGGTCGCAGCAACTTCAAAATCAAATGTAAGTCGCAGCAACTTTAAATATGCCTTCAATCTCCAACACACTAGTACCAACAATGTAATCAACAGCTAGCTAGTATTTGTATTCAGAAAACTCGCAGGATCTCAACAACAAAAGCCACAAACCACGAAATCTCAGTGAAGACGTGAGAAGCAGCAGCAGGAACAACATTCAAAACGCTGGGATTGAACAGAGAAACGGAGGAGACCAAAGCTTTGATTATTAGTCACAATATACCACGCTACAATCTCGGGCGAAGTGACCAAAGTGACCACACTGATAGCAACCTCCACGCTGTAGAAGGTACTGAATCTACACTTCACGCCATTGAAGAAAACATGAGTCTCTTCTCCACGCAGGATAAATCCTCTTCAATACGCAATCTCCACAATAACAGCTCATTAATGAACACAGCACAATCTTCACGTCTTCAATAATGATGGCACGCTGGCAAGAGAATTATTTCTCCAACGCAGTCACACGCAGTATTCTTTAGCAGTATTGTTTCTCCAACGCAGTGAGACTCCAACAATTAGTATTCTTCAACAGTATTGTTTCTCCAACGCAGGTATTGCTGATAACGTCAATCCTCCATTGTTCAACGGGTCATCAAGGAGGGCAGCTCACCTCCACGCCATAGAGAAATCGCAAAGCATATACTCAACGCATCGAACTTCTTGCAGAACGGTACCCATCTTTTGGCAAATCCTACGGTTTCTACCAGAGAGTAGAAAGTGATGAGGAGAAGCAGCGTCGTCTGAGATATAGCAGGTGATTTTTCTTTTTTTTTGGATTGGATAACCGATTGCAAGTACTGAAAGAACTGTGTTGGCGGTGATTATAAGAGGCTCCTTGACAGGATCTGCTGTGGTGATAATTATATCCACAGGAGGAAGACTCTCAACAAAATCGGGATTGGGGTTTCATGTACAATGGAAGACTCTCAACAAAAATGCAGCACAAAAATGGAGGAGTCTCTATCGCAGCACAATATCGCAGCACAAAGATCAAGCTATACAGAATAACACACATACAAAATGCGTCCGGATTAGGGTTTGCAGCACACAAACTCAATCATGAAGGAATTGTAATGCAGGCAATGCATGCAACTCGACTGGCAGACTGATGGAGCAGTCTGGCAATGGACTGGCAAGCAGAATGTCTTCACAGTATTGTTTGGCAAGAGAATGTCTTCAAATTTGTCTCAAACTTGTCTTGTTCAGTGTACATTGTCATTGATATTCCACTGCATAATTCTACTTCTAAATTGCTCGCATTTGTTTGTAGATCAATGGTTCACAAATTTAACAAGACATAGCTATAATATATTTTAACATAGAGATATCATGTAGTTATGAATTTTGTCAAGCATCCAGAGCATCCTCATGAGAAAAGGGCAAAATACAAATTTAGGATTGTTAGTTTAAAATCCAAAGAAGGGGTTGTATTAAATTCAAAACTAGTAAGACTTGTGGATTTTGGTGTTTCTCAATGAATTCAAATTATACTATCTAAGAATTATGATTCAAATTATAGTTTATGAACTCATTTTTTGCGAAAATCAATAAGTTAATTTCCTTGTCTTGTAAAATCAAAATCCCTTGCATTTTTCCCTACTGAAGCTTGATGAGCACAAGGAATTAATGGCAGTGGAAAGAGTATTGTAAGTAGTGTTTTTGGATCCACAATACCTTTTTCAAGTAAAAATGTTACTATACAATAACCAAATGTTTTTAGTTCATCTCATGCTAAACCTCACCACTTGTTTTTTTAATTTTAGTTTGTTGGATTTAGGAAAGTTACAGAAGTTTCAATTTCCTGTAGAAACCTATGATCTCCATCTATAGAGGAGAAAATATTTTGTCTTATCTTGTAGTTTATCTATCTAAACATAATCTTAATTATTCAATAACTCCGTATATTTGTCTCTAAATTCCATGATAATTGTTGTTTAATTAGGTTGTGAAGGATCTAGAAAATGTGAAGAAACCTTGCAGAAGTTGAAGCTCTCAACCAAACATGGAAAAATACTTAGCATGACAACACTCCAAAATCAATATCTCCATCATGAGTTCTAGATGAATGGGTAAGCAAAGTTTTATTATTGATATTACCCAAATAGTTTAATTTAGTTTCCAAATGCACAAATCTTGAAGAATTCAACTTCTTTTGTGTTGTAGAAGGAGGGAAGGGAGAAATACTATATAGCCACGCAACAAGTAGAAGATTATGTATGAAACGAGTGTGTTTTACCAGCTTAGGGTAAAATAAAATGATAGGATTTCGGGATAGAGAAAATATTTTCAAGTTTGTGACTACTCTAGAAATATGAAATATTGAGTTCCCATATTCATTTTAAATGGAAGAGCTTTCATATGGTGGGAAAAACACCATAAAAATAAAGAGAATCAAGGAGAGAAATCTTGTATGGAAGCGATTCATAAAATAATTTCAGTAGAAATACCTCTTTGATCATTACTATGAAGGAAAAATCTAAGAATTCCATGAGTGGCAATTAGGCCAAATGACCATGGACAAGTATAAAACACATTCTTGGAGCTATAGAGATATGCTAAATATATTACAAATGAAAAGTTGAAAAATCATTTCTTCTTAAGTGGATTGTCTCAATATTATAGGGAAAAGATTGAATTTGATTAAACCATAACACTAGACAAGGAAATCAGAAAGATTAAGTACTATTATGAATGAAACAAAGGAAAGATAGATTTCTAAAATATGTGGAAGGATACAAAAATAGAGTAGGACTAGAGGAAGAAATTACTCAAGCCCCTCACTTCAAAATATACTCGGGGATGTTCTGGAAGAATCACCCAACCAAAGTGGGAATAAATGAGCTAAAGTTTTTGGAAAGAGGACATGGAAACCAATTCAATGTTGTGATCATGGAGAAGTCTACTTGTATAGGATTTTCCCTCATTAAAATGATAAAACTAGGATTTTGTTTTTGCTAGAATATCCTTGAATTGCGGGAGTGACCTTTGGTCTACGAAACCATGATTTAGGGGCATATAAGATGTCAAAATCACCTAGGGATCGCACCCATCCTAGGCCACACCAACCATCAACTGGTTGGATTTTGGTTGTCTCCTCCCAACTAGCTCACCCCTAAGGGGAATTGAACCTGGTTCGGCCTACTTATGAGACCCACACATTAACCAAATGAGCTAGTGGGAATTGACTTAAAAATTTTGGATAATTATAACGAAGTTGGGACAGTTTGTTGCTTGCATGATATGGGGCTGAATCTCGTCCACTACCACTATAACCTTCTAGTGAACCCATAGATCACCCAACATGGGCCATAGTTAAGTCGAGGTTTAAACCTATGACCTCTGTATTCTTTACAACTTCCAGTTTCCAATTGGTCTACATCTCATGGGGAGATCAAACTAGGATTTTTTACAACATCCAGGAGGCTATATATGGTGAATTATGTTGTGGGAACCACTCCTTGATTTTATACTACATTGGAAGACCATCAAGAAAATCACCAATAAAAAGTGGTTGAAGTGGAAGGTAAGATTGCAAGGCAACCTATATTAATTATAATTGATCCAATATCCAACCAAAGTTATGTTACTCATAAAATTCTTGAAACTTGTGCTTTTAAGAAATGAAAACATATTAATCCATGGTTAGTCCAACTAACCACTAGAACCAAGAGAAAGGTAAGTGAAAATAGAAAGGTAAGTGAAAAGATGTAGAGTTTTCCATTAGATTTTAATGTACTCTTATCATATGCAAACACGAATATATCACCACTTGGTTCTTATGATGTCCTCGTTAGAATAGACTGGTTGGAATAAAATTGAGTTAAAAGATATTGTTGACACAATACATTTGATTGCATTGATGATGATAGAAACTCAAGGATAGTTAGAGGAATTCCAAGAGAAATTTCTATTAGGAAGATTTCAGTATTGTAGTTAAAGAAATGTTTTAGGAAAGAATTTCAATAGTATGCAACCCATGTATATGAATCAACATAAGAAAAAGGTTCAAAACTTAAAATTTTCTTGTGTTACAAGAGTTCAGCGATGTATTTTCTAGTTGAACTACTAAGAATTCCTCCAAAGCGGGACATTGAATTTTCAATTGATCTTGTACCTAGGGATACACTAGTTTCCAAGACTCTTTATAAGATTAGTACCCTATAACGAATAGATTTTAAGAGGAAACTACAAGATATAATTGATAAAAGATACATGGGCTAAGTATGTCCCTGTGGGGAGCACACATCTTATTTGTGAAAAGAGAAAGGTGAAACTCTTATGCTATGTATAAACTATATACAATTGAATAAAGTAACAGTGGAAAACAAGTATTCATTACCTTGGAATGGTGTTTTATTGTAGAAGATGAGAGGGGAAAATGCATTGCTAAAAATTGATTTAAGGTCAAATATCAACAAGTTAGAATAAAGGAAGAAGATATCCACAAGACAAGTATGACAATGTGAATTTTAGTGGTTCCATTTAGTCTCACAAATGTGACAACAAATTCATGTGCCTTATTTATTTCAAATATGAAGAAGCCTACATGAAAATAATCTTGTGAATAGTTTTGAAAGAGTTGAGAGAACACAAGTTGTACATGAAACTCAACAAATGTGACTTCTATCATAAACATATTCAATAATTGATTCCCAATATCTTGGAAGAAGGAATATCTATGAATTTGGGAAAGATCAATGCTATAATAAATAACACACTCTAAGAAATGTGACAAATGTGAGATCATTTATGAGTGGCATTGGTTATTACCAATGGTTTACCAAGGTATTTTATAGAACTTCCTATTCCATCACTTCCTTGCAAAAAATGAAAGAAGTTTGAATGGTTCCAGAAATGTGATGAAATATTTCAATAGTAGAAAAATATTTTAATCAGCACTCCAATTTGAAAATTTGTGATCCTAGATAAAGATTTCATCCTTTGCATGAATGCTTGCAATGAAGGACTTGGTGGGGTTATGTTGCTATTGCAACCACTACCCCAAAAAATTTGTGATTTTAGGGCCCCTCAGAATTTTTAGCTTTGGAATTTTCCTAGACTACTTTGCTCTCTCGAGGTCCTTTCCTTGACTTGGTTGTATTTTTTGCAAGTTAGAAATAATTTTGTTAAAAAGTGAAACTCAGATTTCTCACCCGATACGTCGACTGAACCCATCGATTTTAGCCAACACATCAGAGAAATGCATGTTTTTCATCCAGTTTATTGCTTAGTTTTGTTCGAGTCTCGGGAAGCATTTGTCAGTTTGTCAATACATCGGCGGAACTTTGGTTTTGAAGCTGATATTCTCAGTGAGATATTCTTTTTCTTTCTGACAGTTGTATTGAAGCCTTTGTGGAAACTCCTCAGGATATCTCATTTAATTTTACCAACGGTATCGGGCCAACTTGGAGAGTTGAGCCGATTCGATCGGAGAGGATTTATCTTCTTATCCGCCAGCCTCTCGTCGGGAACTTTTTGTGAGTTCACCGAAGAGTCTTTTCTGAAGCTTGTGCTGATAGCATCGGTAGGACTCATATGTTCAGTCTCATGTCTTCAGATGGACTGATTGTTCGCACCCGATGTGGTTTTAGTTTGTTTACCGATGAGGTTTTACGGGAGGGTTTGTTGAGTCTCCGTGATAGCATCGGGAGAACTCCAATATTGGAGTCGATGCTGTCGAAGATGGTTTTTTCTTTCACTACCAATGGATGTTTGAATTGAGCTGATAGCCTTATTGTCGGTGGGAGTTTGCTATAGCCATCAGATAACGCCGAAAATACTTCACGAGTTCAACCGATGTGGTCACGGGCGACTCGGTTTTCTATGCCGATTCAGAAAGTTAGCGATAAGGGCTTATAACTTTGGCACCAAACAACATTATCCACCTGTGGGTCATTAAGCCACTCAATGCTTACATTTAATGTTGTTTTTCCATTTTTCCCTATATAAGTTTGGGAGATCTGAGGACTGTTATCACATTCTGTTTTGAATGCTTCCAACTAGATACAGCCATTTGGATTTTCTAAGGACCAATCGAGCTAGTTCATTCACTAACTACCAAGCCATTGTTTTTTAGGTAGGCTCCAAGCTCCATTACGATTGCATTTTTGTTAAAATGGTTTGGAAAATCAGTTTTTAAAGGGTTTTGCATGTATGATTTTAGGTTTTTTTTCTGATTCGTAGTATTTTTTAAGTATTTCTTGACCCCGTGAGGTTTCATCCCGTTGTTTGGGAAGCTTGTTGACCTCTGGAGGATTTTCCCTAAGTCAAGACGCGCTAGAACCCTTGGCATTTTTTGCTTTTCATTTTTGTCGGCATGGTCGTAGGGGGTTTTCCCACTTGCTCCACACCAACTATCCACGTCACGTAGGTCATGAGTATTGTTGTGTCAGACCGCTTCAACAACGAGGTTTTGGTCAGCCGAGCTTTTCGTCAACTGTACCACCTTTGGTTCTTATTGACATGCAGAGAGAGGGGAGGTTACCACCATTGGCCAACTTAGGGTTTTTTAGGGTTGTCCACGAGCTGAAGAGGAAGACCAATTTTCCTATTTTCCCTGGTTTGCTAAATCGCCTTAGGTTTTTTCGCTAACATGCAGAGAGGGGAAGCCCCGATATGTCCTTGTAAAAAGCGATGGGTGTAGAATGATTTTTGGAGCCGGAGGTCTAAATCCTGCACAACATGTCAAGTTTGGCTAGTTTTGACCTATTATGCAACCCATCGCGTTTGAAGTATTTTGATAATCTTCTTGTTGTGTCACAGATCCTTTTGAGGTGTTTCAAGATGAGTCGGTAAGGTAGTTGTTGGAGTGAAATCTCATGTTTATCATCTAAAGTTTCATTGATTATCTCATTTTTTTATTCATCTTAGTATTATATTAACGATGCATGCATACTAGTAATCACAATAAATCTAAGGCATTTTCTGGTGTGTTTGTGTCACCTCAACCTTTATACAACTCCATGTCGAAGAAAGGGAAGAAGTCCCAGGCCACAGGAGATTATCCATATGTAGAGATTTTACCTAAGGTGGAAATTATTTACGAGGACACAAAAGGCATCACAGGGGTCGAGCCAGAATTTAAGTGGGGGGGGGGGATTTATCAAATGATCAAGGACAAGACCATGTCAGATGTAGGGCTAGCGGACATACCATTGTATGTAAACATCAGAAATTCTGCCATTACAAAAATAGCTACACGCCCTGATCTTTTCCCATGTGCCAAAGTTATCGGCTGGATACTATCTCGGGCAGATGCAGCTGCAATGATCGTGTCCAACATAGAGAAATAGCTAGTTGCGTCTTTCAGTCATGCCTACATTGACAAATAATGCAAGCTACGAGCACACCAGGATTTCATGACATATAAATGGGTAGGGGATTTGGATTTGGACATGCTCGACTATACTAAGAAGATGATGATGTTTAGAAAGCAGTTTCACGATAAAGCTTCAGGAGAATATGACACTGCCAATTTGGGCACCCGTACAGCCTCATATCCCTGATGTTAAATCGAATCTTTGGCTGGGAAAATGGGAAGTTTTATAAGATAAGCTGGATTCCAATAATATATCATGTAGCCATGCAAGGAACCATATTCAACTGGGAATACATCATGGCAAATAACCTGTAATCTTGCATAGTTGCAACTTTAGGGGGTATGACCCAAAGAAAATCTGAGTTCTACATGGAATCCTTCTTGGTTCATTATATCTTATGCACCCACCATTACCCAAAGTTATCCTGTGATTGGGATCCATCTAGGACCCCTGTGTACTCTACATATCAAATCGTGTGGGCACACAAGTATTTCAATTTTTACAAAACTATCTGCGAGGATTTTATGATACCATTATACGAGCTGATTTTTCTTAAAGAATGCAATTGCATGTCTATAGGATCACTAGAAATGGTAGGGGAATATGGAGATTACTATTTCTCTAGAGAAGGATTGTATTTAAGGGTGTATGGAGGATCCAAGGCTCCCTCACTACTACCCAGATATGCCACTGCTTATGTTATCCATAAGGAGGTTGTAAGACATTTGTACATAGACGGTGTCGGGAAATTCCTATTTGATATGAAGAAAGTTGTCTACCCAGCGCTACCATTTTGCATTGGTAGTTATAAGTTTGCTAAGGTGAAGAGTGCACCGGATTTTGTAAGAGAACTGGAAAATTTCCATTTCGAAGAGAAAAAATTCCATAGAAATTACTCGTGGGACAAAGTTTCGAAGTATTGTGCATCTGTGGGGGTACATTTCGAATACTCTGATCACTTTGAAAAGGATGAGAAGGTTTTCCGAAATGCATGTAACATGATCGTATTGAACAAATAATTTAAGAAGAAAATCGCAACCACAGGAGGCAAAGGGATTAGCAGTAGCACCTTTGAACAATAGAAACAAAAGGAAGAAGAAGCTGCCAAGAAGAGGGAAGAAGAATCCAAAAGGTTGGTTGAAGAAGAAGAGAAATTGATAGATGAGGAAGCACAAAGGTAGAAATATGAGGAGGCACAAAGGCAAAGCGAAGAAGAAGAAAGGAGGCAAAAGGAATCAGCTGACAGAATAAGAGAAGAGGTAGAAAAGGCAGTTGAAGAACTAAAAAGGAAGGAGCAAGAAGACCGAGACAGAGACAATCTGGAGCAGGACCAAGCCCATGATAATCTGGTTGATTCTTTTGTCCCACCAGGTAGCAAAATGCCAGAAATCCAAGTTCCCTGGTAGAGCTTGGATTGGTACCATTTTTCCCATCTCATCAGCATGTCGTGGCTAACTTAGACACAATTTTCTTTGACCAGAAGAAGAAAATAATTGTAAGAAGATTGGAGAAGAGGTTGAAAGTAGGTGATCAACTTGTAGAAGTCATGGTGACAAAGAGCGTAGCAGCGGCACAAGCCAACATATATAATGTCAGCAAGCTAGTAGAGGATGTTGGGCACTACAAAGAAAGAATGTCCTGAATGAAGGAAACTCTGAGAAAAGAAAGAGGAGAGGGACAAGAATTAAAAAGAAAATAGTGATTATACTTTCTCAGAGTTTGAGAGACTCAGGAAGGCATATCAAGTCATGGAATCGAAAAAATATGCATTAATATTGTCAACTGAAATCACCAAGGGAGAGAAGAGAGATCTTGAAATCAAAGTTTTAGAGTTGGAAAACAGAAAATCGCAGCCGACAAGCGGTCAAAAGAACTAGAAACACAGAATAGTCTGCTAGAGAAACAACTCAAAATAGCTAATGAGAAATAGCACAATATTACTCCATTATGCAGTCAATCCCATTTTTTGTGAAGGAAAATAAACCAGGTTCAGTTGAAATTGGCGGAAGAAATATATAATATTAAGCAGATAGAGGCTAAACTGAAGGAGATAGCAAATGACTCTTCAAAGTTTTGAAAAAGGTTATTAGAAGTCGCAAAACTTGTGCAAAGTCAGCTAGCTTGTCTTGGAACCAATTCATTTTTTCCTAACAACATACCACAAAATACTATAGGAGGATTGAAGATGGAGTTGGCACTCTTGGATTTTAGCAGTAAGATTGGACACAGCAATTGAAAAGACTATGAAAAAATGTAAGGAATTCTACAAGAAAATGTGCATGACACAAAATAAATGTCAAGCTTCAACAACAACCCATGCCCAGGATTTTCCAGAAAATGATCAACATTTGAAGATTCTCCAGGACAAGTTGTAGGCAGACAAGCAAAGCTTTCAAAATATCAAAAACGTTGGTGAGGAAGTAATCAGAATATGGTTTGTGAAAAATCCAGTTCATAAATACCTTTTTGTGGAATTGTTAATGCAAGCCTCACCAAAGGTGAAGGAGATAGAATCCCAGCTAGCTAAACCTAAGGTGATTGCACGGTTGCTAGAGCCAGTGGACTATCGAGTCATCAAAGAAGAAGTTGTTGCATGGAAAGTTTTCATTGGAGGCTCAACTGCGCCCTCCTGGGTTTTGTCTTGTGTGCATGTGGCACTTTTGTAGATTATCCTATTTTATTTTTATTTTCCTAGTGCAAGTCACTATAAGACAAAATTTTGTAATCAAAGAGTCAAGGAATCCTAAAAGGCTGGGGTAACTCAGAAGTCACTTGTAAAGTGTATAAATAAGGGGTGTAATAGAGATTAGTGGACTTTTTCTAGCGCATAAGATGCTGCAGTTATTTGTATAAGAACTACTTCTTTTATGAATAAAGAGAACCAAGTTTTGTTGGAGGAAGGACTGTACGAGTTCCAAATGGATTGTGTAGATTGTTGAATGATGAACTATTTATGTTTTAGCATGGTATACAACTGTGAAATCGTTCTAACTTGTTGAATTACTTCTACAATTTTATGAATGACTTTGTTGTCCATTAGAAATCTTGTACATGTGAATGAGTAATGAATGTGTTAATTAAACAGAGCTATATTTGTTTATCTTTCCTGTTGTAATTGTGTTAGTAGAACGTGAATAGTTGTCTATAGGATTCCACTAAAATCTTTACAGTACATTACTCGGTTAGATATAAACTTTGCTCCCCTGGGGATAGGTAGGATAGGTAGGTTAGTTAGTTGTCTTTGCTTTGGGTGATTGAGGAACAATTGATTCATGTAAGGCGAGAGGTAAGACCATGCACGGCTCACTTGTGGCTAACTACTTGTGAGCTTCTTTTTTTGGTAATCATCTGTATTTAATTTAAGCACTTGCATTTCATTCTAAGTATAAAAAATACATAGACGGTGGTTCGGGCTGCAACTAGTAAAACAGACTTAAAACTTTCTTTTAATTATACGGTAGTTGGGCTGCTAACCGGACGAATTTCCCATACCAAAAAATAAATGATCTAATTGGGAACGGTTATCGAGGAGAATACCTACTATTTCTAGGCATCAACAGTTTTGGCACTAGAAGGAGGGCTGCCAGGGCATGGTTGGCAAAGGAAACCTGTTTTCAAGAAACTATTCCACTGGTGATAGCTCTACAACTAAGTTTCCTGAAGATTACATTTTTGAAGAAATAGTAGGCTCTAAAGAAGAAGGTCCAGAACACCTCTACCTTGTTCCATTTGAAGTAGTTAACCACTTGAGGAGACATACACGGTCTTATGTGAAGAATCTTGGAGGGTTAAAAGCAATCCCAGAATTATCAAGAAGGAAAGCTTCTAAGAAAGTACATACTTACACTGAAGATTTGATTTTGGTGGATAATTTGGAAGATTTGGTGAATTTTTCTATACAAGATATTTTCAACCACTTGATCAGTTGGGGCCTGATTCCCATGTTTTCCAGTCTCCAAAACAGTCACATGTTCAATCTCCACCACAGATGCCTCGTAGAATCATGGCTGGAAATGTACCCCCAAATGTTAATCAACCTGTAAATCCTAATCCACCACCATCTTGGAGAGCCAGAACACCACTCAACCTGGCTCCTCCTTTACATGCTTTGCCTCATAATGCTAAAAAATCATTACCTAAGTTCGACCCCGGAGAAGGCATTTCGGTGGATGACCACCTGCAAATTTTTTATTTGGATTTAGAAATTTCAGCCGTGGAGCATGAAGATGTGGTATGCAGACTCTTTCCACATACCTTTGAAGCTAAGGCCTCTGCTTGGTATTTCGGTTTACAAGCAAATTCAATAGCAGATTGGGATACTTTTGTAGGGGTGTTTAAGGGCAAGTTTGGTAGTCAAAGAACCACTACATCTCTCATGAAATAATTGCTAGCTCTGAGGATGAAGAAGAAAGAAAAAGTGCAAGATTTTAATCAGAGGTTTGTTTCCCATTTGAATAATTTCAGTTCTACAATAAAACCTTCTGAATAAACTTTAATAGAATACTACACTTCAGCACTTTGTCCCAGCATAGCAATCTTTGTTAAGAGGTCAGTAAAGCCTTCTTTGGCTGAAACTTATGAGGAAGCAAATAAAGTAGAAGCTGAACTTGAAAGCATAAACAAACACTTTGCGGAACCAGAGATAAAGACTTTCAATGGTAAAAACCCTTTGTTGTTAACAAGACCTAAGGAAGAACATGCAACTAAATTGGAAAATGTAGTTAAGATGGTACAGAAGTTGTCTAATAAGATTGTAGATCTGGAGAAAGATAAAGAATCTAGTTCATCCAAGAAACAGTTCAAGCCTTACTTCAAGAGAAAAGAAAAAAGTGGAACATCTCAACCACCAGTATATCCTTCCTTTGTTTTGAATTTTGATGAAGTAGGAATGGATCATTTCTGCACTTTTCATCAAGAATCGCATTCTGAGAAGAGTTTCCCTCAATGGATTAACTCAATGACTCTATTCATGAATCAAATATTAGACACTCAGATAACAGAGCCTGAGGTGAAAGAAGAAAAATCAAATCAACCAGAAGAGACACATGAAACCACTATGGTCTTATGGGACTGTGCACCTACTCTAGGATTAGGTAAAGAGGAATCTACTGGAGAGATTCAACTTTTAGTAGTTAATGTTACAACCAGAAGACAGGGACCAGTAATGGATGAAAGCTTATCATTGCCTAAGATTAAGAATATACAAGAAAGTATGAATAAGTTTAGTAGTAATACCCAAACACCACCTAAGTCTGATTCGGTCACCACAATGATAAAGTTACAGTGGCTAGTAAGTCGGTGAAGGTTGTGGAGAGTAAAGCAGAAAGCAACAAGAAGAGTCCAGTAGAATATGATATGGGATATGACATAGTCGAAGACATCAAGAAAACCAAAGCGAATGTTTCTTTATTTCAAATGTGTAACTTACCTCAGCAGAGAAAGAAGCTCCTGGAAGCCTTCAATCCACAACCCAGTAGATCCCAGGATGACATTCAATTAGATAAAAAAATCAATGAATCTAGCATTGGAGGGAAGTCCAAATCTCAAACTTTACCATTTTTATTATCTATTGAGATTTTCAACCATAATGTGCATAATTGTTTGGTAGATTCTGGAGCTTCCTCTAATTTCATGCCTATTTAAGTTTGTAGATATATAAATGGTCAACCTACACCCTACCCTCTTCATGTAAGATCATTCAATTGGATAGATCAGCAGTCAAGTTAGTAGGAGAAATGAAGAATGTGTTGATTTGGTTATCTATAGATGAAAGGGTCTGCCAATTTATAGACATCATGGTGGTAGATATACCAAAGGCATATGGTTTGATCTTGAGCAGGGACTGGTCTGCAAAATTAATGGGTACTTTGCAAATGATTGGTCACACATATGGTTTCCCTATAAGAACAGTCAGAATCAGATTAAGGTGATGAGGGAACCACACATGAAATACAACGTGACTCAATTGGAAGGGGAAAATGAACCTATAAACTTCTCACATTCGGTCTTAGGAAATTATTTTATAGAACTTTAACCTGGAAACTATCAAGCTGAAGAAGCCAGTAATGAGTCAAACATGCAGTTTGAACTCCTTCAATTCTCACGGACTGATAATATTGATTGTAATATAGTTAACTTAGTTTCTAACTTAGAAAGTAACAGTATTCATGTAGGTTTAGAAGATAGATTTTGGTTGGTGTATTTTGATGGTTCCAAAACTCAAGAGGGATTAGGAGAAGGGTGTGTCCTGATTGATCCGAATAAGAACAAACAATTTCTCTCTTGCCGACTAGAGTTTGAATGCACGAATAACACAGCTGAATATGAAGCTCTAGTCCAAGGTTTGAAAAAGGCCATTGATCTTAAAGTTAAAAATTTAAAAGTATTTGGTTATTCTGAGATAATTGTTAGACAAATTAGGAACACAATTCATTGATTGCCACCGCATTTAAAAGGCTACAAAACTGAGATCTGGGATATTACATCAAATTTCAATGCTTTCAATATCAATTCAATTCCTAGATTGCAAAATGCAACAGCGGATTTTTTAGTTCTTTATGTTGTAAGGTTAGTTCCCACTAATAACAAATGCTCTATTGAATTGATTTTTAGGCCATTTATACCAAACAATTTCACAAATTTTAGAGTATTCGATGATTATCAGCAAATTATAGATTTTTTAACAAATGATGAAACTTTCAAAGACTCAGTGATTGATGATGAAGAACATCTAACCAATATTCAAAGTGGAAATTTCATGCCAAAAGGAGTGAAAACACTGGAAGGGTTGTTTGATCTAAACAGCAATTTCAGAAACTGGAAAATGTCAAAACTAATAGTTCATGTATGCAGTATGAACTGATTAATATTGGGACAGAAGTTGAACCCAAGTATGTAAACTTGGGAAAATGTTGTTCACCGGGAGAAAGAAGCAAATTTATCAGTTTGTTTCAACAATATAAGGACACTTTTGCGTGGGCTTATGAGGACCTGAAGACATATGACAACTGTTTTATCCAACATGTCATTCCTATTAAAGCGGGAGTTAACCATTCCAGTGGCCACTAAGAAAGATGCATCTGAAACTAGAACCATTAATCCAAAATGAAGTCATGAAGTTACTTGATGCAAAGATCATTTTCAGAGTCAGGCTTTCAAAGTGGGTAGAAAATCTAGTGCCAGTAAGGAAGAAATCTGGTAAGATAATATTTTGTGTATGTTTATGAAACCTGAACTAGGATTTTGATAAAGATAATTACCCAGTTCCACCAATGGAACAGATCCTACAAATGGTCTCAGGTTTTGAATTGTTCTCCCTATCAGATGGGTTTTGAAGCTACAACCAAGTATTGGTATCTGAGCAATACAAGATGAAAACCACATTCTGAACATAGTGGGGAACATTTGCATACAGAAGAATGCCCTTCGGGTTCATCAATGTTGGAGCCACATTCCAAAGGGAAATGGATATTGTTTTCTAAGGTTTAATCGGCCACAGTCAGGTAGTTTATCTGGATGTCGTATCAGTTTTCTCTAAGAAGAGAGAAGATCATGTGTTTCATCTAAAACAAATTTTTTATCATTGTAGAAAATACGTCATATCTTTAAATCCTAAAATAAGAATCTTTGTGGTATTGGAGGGAAAACTGTTTGGACACGTTATTTCTAAGAAGAGAATCTCCATAGACCCGGAGAGAATAGAAGCCATATCTCAGATTCCCTTACCTCACAACAAAAAAGGAATGTAATCATTCATGGGTACTATAAATTTCGTTTGAAGGTTTGTTCCTGAATTCACATAGATAGTAAAACCTTTGCAAAACATGGTAAAACAGAGTGTCAAATTGAAATGGATCGAGAAAGAGAAGGTTTCTTTTAACAATATCAAATCAGCAATAGCTCACGCACCTTCTCTGAAAAGTCATAATTTTGAAAAATATTTTGGGGTTCCTTAAAGAAAAGAAGCCAGAGAGTTTTCATGTCACAAATCAAGAAGGAAGTAAGAAAAGCTATGCTAAAGTACTAAAGACTCCAGCTAAAAAGGAAAGAAGCAAGAAAGTTGGCTTAATTTATCAAGATAAAAATAGAAATAATCTAGCACCTAAGAAACCAAATAGATATCTACAGATCTTCTTAGGTCACTGCTTTGCTTGTAATAATTTTGGTCATAAAGCCTTAAATTGCAGAACTGAAAGAAAGGTTTCTAAATTCAAGAAGAATTCATCAAGTAATGAGTCGAAAGTAAATAAAAATCTTTTTACATTACTTCAAAAATATGACATAGAACGTTATAAATGTAATAACCATGGACATATGGCAAGAGATTGTAAACTGAAGACACATACAAGGAATATTGTTGCAATCAAACCTCAGAACACCAAACAAAAGAAGAATTGGAAAGAGAAGGAAGAAATGGAAAGTTCCATTATTGCTTTATGTGCAATCAAAAGCCAAAACTTATGGCACTTAGACAGTGGTTGTTCAAAACATATGACCGATGACTCAAGCAAATTCATAACACTAAAGGATAAAAAGGGAAAAGTCACTTTTGGAGACATTCTGTCTTCCAAAATAATCGGCAAAGGAACAGTTGTTCTCAACAGCAAGATCAAAGCAAAAAATGTTTTGCTAGTTGAAAACCTCAAGCCAAATCTTCTCAGTGTAATTCAAACTTGCGACCAAGGACACATTTGTATCTTTGACTCAGAAAAATGTGAAATCAAGAATAAGAAATCAGGAAAGGTCATTGGTATTGCTATGAGAAATGCAAACAATGTAGACATCTTGGAAAATGAAAACCAAAGTTACTTAAGTATGGTAGATGAAAGTTGGTTATGGCACTGAAGGTTGGGACATTTAAGTTTTGACAATCTTTCCAAAATAAGCACAAAGGAAGCTGTAAGAGATCTACCAAAAATTGTAGTTCCTCTAAACTCTGTATGTAAACATTGTCAACATGTGAAGCAAACCAAATTCAGTTTTAAAATAAAAGAACATATGACCTCACACCCTCTTGAAATAATACACACAGACCTTTATGGATCAACCAGGACTAAATGCTTGCAAGGAGATCACTATTTCATGTTTCTCATTGATGATTACACAAGGATGACATGGGTGGCATTCCTAAAAGAAAAATTAGAAGCCTTTGAAAAAAATCGTCAAGGCAATGGCTGAAAATGAGTCTGGTATGAAAATAAAGTGTCTTAGATCAGATAATGAGGTAGAATTTACTTCCAATGAGTTCAATGAATTCTGTGAAGATCATGGAATTAAGAGACAATTTTCAGCTACAAAAACTCCTCAGCAGAATGGGGTTGTTGAAAGGAAAAACAGAACAGTCCAAGAAGATACCAGAACAATGCTTAATGAAGCAAAACTGTCAAATTCATTTTGGAAAGAAGTTGTATACACAGTTGTATACACACTTAACAAATGGAAACTCAAAGTAAATAAGGATAAGACCCCCTACGAATTGTGGTATGGAAGACCAGCCTCAGTCAAATATTTTAAAGTATTTGGAAGTAACTGTTACATCAAAATAAATGAGGATGACCTTGGAAAGTTTGACTCCAGGACTGATGAAGGAATATTTTTAGGATACTCATCCACCAAAAAGGCATATAGGTGCTACAATAAGAAGTTGCATAAAATTGTAGAAAGTGCTGATGTGAAAGTAGATGATATGAAACCAAGGAAAGAGAAAAATCTTGACAACATTGAAAATACATGTGATGATAAAATAAAAGACTCGCAAAAGGATGAGAGCATTCATAAAGAAGAAGAAGACAAAGAGAATGAAGATACACAGGAAGATGATGAAGACTTCCCTAGATCTGACACTAAAACTCCTTCTAGAAGGAGACAAAAGGATCATCCGGAATCACAGATCATGGGTGATAAAAATGTTGGGGTCAAAATGAGAAGACAACTACCAGATTGAGAACAAGCCCTACTCTCAATAGTGGAACCCAAGAACTTTACAGAAGCCGAAAAAATTGATGAATGGGTCAAAGCCATGAATGAACAACTAGATCAGATTGATAAAAATGAGACCTGGGAACTTATCCCAAGACCTGAATATAAGAACACTGTAGGAACCAAATGGATTTTCAAAAACAAGTTCAATCAAGATGGACAAGTAATAAGGAACAAAGCAAGATTGGTCTGCAAGGGGTATTCCCAAGTGGAAGGCATTGATTTTTTAGAAACCTATGCTCCTGTAGCTCGACTTGAAGAAATCATAATGTTTTTAGCATTGTCATGCCATAAAAACTTCAAAGTATATCAAATGGATGTCAAGTCTGCGTTCTTAAATGGAAAACTAGAATAAAAAGTATATATTGAACAACCTGAAGGGTTTCTCTTGTCATAGAAAAGAGACTATGTCTGTAAACTGAAGAAGGCTCTCTATGGTCTCAAACAAGCTCCAAGAGCATGGTTTTCAAGACTAGACAATTACTTAAAACATCAAGTTTTTAAAAGAGGAGCCACTGAAAGTAATCTTTACCTAAAGATCGAAGATAAAAATATGATCATTGTTGTTGTCTATGTGGATGATATCATATTTGGGAGAAATCTTCAAATCCTAAGTGTAGATTTAGCCTCTGAAATGAAGAAAGAATTCGAAATGTCAATGTTGGGTGAATTGAAATTCTTCTTGGGATTACAAGTCTACCAAACAGACGAAGGAATTTTCATTTCTCAAACTAAATACATCAAAGATATGTTGAAAAAGTTTAAAATGGAATATTCCAAACTTGTTAGTACTCCTATGGTCACTAGTTGCAAGTTTAGTAAGGATGATGAATCTCTGGAAGTATATCATACCATGTTTAGATCCTTGATTGACAGTTTGCTATATGTGACATCCACAAGACCAGATGTGATGCAAGATGTTGGATTGGTAGCTAGATTCAAGTCAGCTCCTAAAGAAACACATGTAACAGCTGTAAAAAGGATTTTCAAATATCTAAAAGGTACTATGGAGTATGGTTTATGGTATCCGAAAGGAAAATACTTTACCTTGGAGGCATTTACTGATGTAGATTGGGCAGGAATCGTTGACGATCGAAAGAGTACTAGTGGAGTAGCATTTTTCCTAGGAAATTATTTAGTATCATGGTCAAGTAAAAAACAATCCTCCATTTCACTCTCTACAGCAGAAGCAGAATATATTGTTGCTGCCTCATATTGCACTCAGGTTATTTGGATGAGACAAACCCTAGAAGATCTACTTGTAAAATATGAACATCAAATAGTGATCAAATGTGATAACACTAGTTCTATAAATATGTCTAAAAATCCTATCATGCATTCTGAGACAAAACATATACCAATCAAGTATCACTATCTAAGAGAACAGGTATCTCAAAAAGCTGTTAAATTAGAATACATTGACACAAAAGAACATATTGTTGACATTTTCACCAAACCACTACCTAAGGAAGCCTTTGAACATCTTAGAAAGATAATGGGAGTAATTCCATTACAAAAGTACTAATAGGAGAAAGCTCAATCTCAGGGGGAGAATTGCTGACAGGGGGAGCTGTCAGACAGAAAGGTTCCTTTGTCATTGTTGTCAGAGGGGGAGAATGTGTAGAGGTTGCCATCAATTCCAAAGGGGGAGATTGTTGACTATATAGTTGTCATTTATGTCAAAGGTGTTCACAAATGACAAAGGAAGAACCATTGGATATGGTGGTATACTGAAGGTTGTAGGTATCCAGAATAACAAAGGAATAACCTTGTTACAGGTTGCAACAAACTGAAGGTTATAGGTATCCAGAATAACAAAGGAATAACCCTGTTATAGGTTGTAGGTTGCAAGGTGAATGACACATGAATAACCCTATATCAAGTTGAACATGCTAAAAAAATCGATCATCCAATGTTGTTGCTGAAAGAACTGTCGCAGAGGATGTCCGCAAAGAAATCGTGCAGATCCGCAAAGTCTTGGTGAGATTCAAACTCGATATGAAATATGATAACATCCAAATGTGATAACACTAGTGCTATAAATATGTCTAAAAATCCCGTCATGCATTCTAAGACAAAACATATACCAATCAAGTATCACTATTTAAGAGAACAGGTATCTCAAAAATCTATCAAATTAGAATACATTGACACAAAATAACAGATTGTTGACATTTTCACCAAACCACTACCTAAGGAAGTCTTTGAGCGTCTTAGACAGATAGTGGGAGTAATTCCATTACAAAAGTACTAAGAGGAGAAAGCTCAATATCAGGGCGAGGATTGCTGACAGGGGGAGCTGTCAGACAGAAAGGTTCCTTTGTCATTGTTGTCATAGGGGGAGAATGTGTAGAGGTTTCCATCAATTCCAAAGGGGGGGATTGTTGACTATATAGTTGTCATTGATGTCAAATGTGTTCATAAATGACAAAGGAAGAACCATTGGATATGGTGGTAGACTAAAGGTTGTAGGTATCCAGAATAACAAAGGAATAACCTTGTTACAGGTTGCAACAGAATGAAGGTTGCAGGTATCTAGAATAACAAAGGAATAACCCTATTATAGGTTGTAGGTTGCAAGGTGAATGACAAACAAATAACCCTATAGTAAGTTGAACATGCTAAAAAAATCAATCATCCAATGTTGTTGTTGAAAGAACTGTCGCAGAGGATGTCCGCAAAGAAATCGTGCAAATCTGCAAAGTCTTAGTGAGATTCAAACTCGATCTGAAATCAACGATTAGGAAGCATTATGCACTAGATCTGACGGTGAAGATCAAGTTTACATAATATAGGCAGAAAATCCAAATTTCTGCATTAGTTCTAGAATGGACAGTCAAGGAGAGATCCGCACTAGATCTGATGGTGAAGATAAAGTTTACATGGTTAGGAAGCATCCCGCACAAGATCCGACTGTGAGGAAGCATACCACAAAAGATAGGTGGAAAATCCAAAGTTCCACAAAAGATCAAAATCAGACGGTCAAGGGTAAATCCGCAAGGAAATCAACAGTCCAGGAAAATGTGGAAACAAAGTTGCGAAAGAAAATTACGAAAGTCCAAAATAGGAAAGTGTGATTCCGCACCCCGCAATTCGCAAGATCAACGGTCAAGAAAGACTCCACAAAAGATCGACAGTGCGGAAGAAAAATTGTGGAAAGGAGCTTGCGGAATGAGCTTGTGGAAAGCCGAAATGTTACGTTTCCGCATCACGCATCCCACAATCTGGAAAGATTGGACGGCTGAAGTTATTTCTGCTAAAACAGATCGACGGTGCGGAAGGAAAATTGTGGAAAGGAGCCTCTGGAAAGAAGCTTGCAGAAATTCAAAAGCGGATAATCGACATCCTGCATCCTGCATCCTGAAATCTAGAGATCGACAGTCAGAAAAACGACCGACGAAGATCAACGGTGGGGAATCGTTGATGAGGAAATCTTGGTGTGGAAAGAAAATTTTGAGGCCAAAATCAATGGTTAGATCGACGGTCTAGATTGACTTAGAGATAAGATCAATGACTCTGATTTGATCAGGAAGTTGATCCTGCGGAAATAAGTTTTGGCAATGCAGAAGCACCTACAAATGTTGGACAGAGGTGCTGAAATGGTTTCCAAGCTACAGAAACAATTTCTAAGGTGCAAGATCAATGGAAGAACATGAAAGGACGTTCTAGGAGGTGTGATCCTCAGATCTAAAAGGGCGCAACAATGAAAGGTGTGTTTGTTCAGTTTGAAGAGATGCAATTGTTGAAAGATGCTTAAATGCTGATAAGTATTTAAGGAGCGGTCTGAGTAAGAAGGAAGATTTATCTACAGTTTGATTGCATGATCAACATCAGAGATCAGTGGGTGTTACAAGATTCAGTGGGAGAGAAATCGTAAGAAACATATCAAGGTGGCAGGGCGTCGCTAGGGCAGGCCACATGTCTATAGGGGGTTGAAGCCTCCTTCCAGTCATAGCTGGAGAACAGGGTCTCATAGCATCCTTGTCTATTGTAGCAGGAAGAAAACCATAATGGTGTTATAGCATCCTAGTCTGTAGTTGCAGGAAAAATCTAGGGTGTGTTTTGCATCCTTTATGTTGCAGCAGATAAACAATTTTGTAAAATAATCTTATTAATGAGTTTGTGTTGGTGGTTTGTTCTTTTGAGGTTTCCACGATAAAACTATGTCTTGAATGTTGATTTTGTGTATTTTAAAGTAAAAACTGTCAATACTAATTCACCCCCCCCCCCTCTCAATATTGTGGGATAAACCAACAATTGGTATCAGAGCAGGTTCCTTCACAACAGTTTAACCACTGGAAGGAAGATCCCATCCAAAGATCACAATGGATCAACAACAAGGTTTGGCCACTAACAAATCTCCACTATTTACCGAAGAAAATTATGCTTACTGGAGTGTAAGGATGAGGTGTCCTCTGATGTCCTTGGGATGGAAGGTTTGGGAAGCAACCCAAGAAGATCATAAAATAGGAAACCAATACCCTATAGACACAGTTGAACTAAGTGAATATGAAGGTAATTCCAAAGCCTTAAATGCAATCTTAAGTGGTTTAACGAACTCGATATTCATTAAAGTGATGCAATGCACATCTGCCAAATAAGCATGGGACAAGTTGAAAATTATCTATGAAGGAGAATCTAAGGTCAAAGAATCTAAAATCCAAACATATAAAGGTCAATTTGAAAGTCTTAAAATGAATGAAGAAGAGAATATTGGTGAATACGTTCTTCATGTAGATGAAGTTGTTAATGCGATAGGAGGCCTTGGAGGAAAATTAAAAGAGAAGGAAGTGGTAAGCAAGGTACTAAGAACATTACCAATGAGATATGACTCAAAGGTTTCCACCCTAGAGGAACGAGATGACCTTAAAAAGGTAACAGTAGATGAGCTGCATGGAATTCTCACTGCTTATGAGATGAGAACTCGACAGGATAAAAACTCGAATAAAGAAGCAACATTTAAAGTCACTGCCAAAAATCAATCAGAAAACCCAAATGATGAGGAAGCCTTTTACATTAATAAACTTGAGAGAGGAACTAGAAAATACAAAGGGAAGTTACCCCTAAAGTGTTTTAATTGTGGAAGGATTGGACATTTTGCCTCTAAATGCACCTACACTAAACAAGATGAGAATGAAGAAAAGGAAACTTCGAAGTTCAAAATGGGTAAATCAGGAAACAAGAAAAAACACCATGGGAAAAAGAAAACGGTTTACACCATGGAAGACAATGAAGATTCAGATGGAAGTGAAGGTGAAGAAACTGAAGTTTTATTCATGGGACTAGATACTCAAGCCTCAAATAGCGACTCAAATATGGAAGGAGAAGTAGACCTAAGAGCTGAACTTGTTAGCACCCTTGAAGAACTTGAGAAATGTAGGAAAAAGAATAGACAATCAAATCTTCTCATCATTCAGTTGGAAAATCAACCCCTAGATGCCAAAAAATTTGAGGAGGAACTAAACATACAACTCAAAAGAAGAATACAGGAGTCTAAAATGCTTGCAGAAGAAATCATGCAATTCAAGAGAAAGCTCGATGAAGGATCTATCAAATCAAAGTTTGATAATAGCTCAAGGATTCTAGATGACATTCTGAGTAGCCAAAGACCATCAGGTGATAGGTCTGGTTTGGGGTTCGTTAAAGAAAAGAATCCAAAGAGTTTTCCAGTCACAAATCAAGAAGGAAGTAAGAAAAGCTACGTTGAAGTAGTAAAGACTCCAGCTAAAAAGGAAAGAAGCAAGAAACCTGGATTAATTTCTCAATATAAAAATAGAAATATTCTAGCACCCAAGAGACCAAATAGATATCTACATATCTTCTTAGGTCACTGCTTTTCTTGTAATAATTTTGGTCATAAAGCCTTAAATTGCAGAACTGAAAGAAAGGTTTATGAATTCAAGAAGAAGTCATCAAGTAATGAGAAGAAAGAAAATAAAAATATGTTTAAATTACTTCAAAAATATGACATAGAATGTTGTAAATGTAATAACTATGGACATATGGCAAGAGATTGTAAAATTAAGACACATACAAGGAATATTGTTGCAATCAAACCTCAGAACACCAAAAAAAAGAATCATTGGAAAGAGAAGGAAGAGATGGAAAGTTCCATGATTGCTTTATGTGCAACCGAAAGCCAAATCTTATGGCACTTAGACAGTGGTTGTTCAAAACATATGACCGGTGACTCAAGAAAATTCATAACACTAAAGGATAATAAGGGAAAAGTGACTTTTGGAGACAATCTATCTTCCAAAATAATCGGCAAAGGAACAGTTGTTGTCAACAGCAAGATCAAAGCAAAAAATGTTTTGCTAGTTGAAAACCTCAAGCCAAATCTTCTCAGTGTAAGTCAAACATGTGACCAAGGACACATTTGTATCTTTGACTCAACAAAATGTGAAATCAAGAATAAGAAATAAGGAAAGGTCGTTGGTATTGCTATGAGAAATGCAAACAATGTATACATCTTGGAAAATGAAAACCAAAGTTACTTAAGTATGGTAGATGAAATTTAGTTATGGCACAGAAGGTTGGGACATTTAAGTTTTGCCAATCTTGCCAAAATAAGCACAAAGGAAGTTGTAAGAGATCTACCAAAAATTGTAGTTCCTCTAAACTATGTATGTAAACATTGTCAACATGGGAAGCAAACCAGAGTCATTTTTAAAATAAAACAACATATGACCTCACACCCTCTCGAAATGATACACACAGACCTTTTTGGACCAACCAAAACTAAAATCCTACAAGGAGATCACTATTTCATGTTGCTCATTGATGATTACACAAGGATGACATGGGTGGCATTCCTAAAAGAAAAATCAGAAGCCTTTGAAAAATTTAAAATCTTCAAGGCAATGGCTGAAAATGAGTCTCGTATGAAAATCTAGTGTCTTAGATCAGATAATGGGGGAGAATTTACTTCCAATGAGTTCAATGAATTCTATGAAGATCATGGAATTAAGAGAAAATTTTCAGCTGCAAAAACTCCTCAACAGAATGGGGTTGTTGAAAGGAAAAAAAGAACAGTCCAAGAAGCTGCCAAAACAATACTTAATGAAGCAAAACTGTCATATTCATTTTGGAGAGAAGCTGTATACACACTTAACAGAGGGCAACTCAAAGTAAATAAGGATAATACCCCCTACGAATTGTGGTATGGGAGACCAGCCTCAGTCAAATATTTTGAAGTATTTGGAAGTAACTGTTACATCAAAAGAAACGAGGATGACCTTGTAAAGTTTGACTCCAGGACTGATGAAGGAATATTTTTAGGATACTCATCCACCAAAAAGGCATATAGGTGCTACAATAAGAGGTTACATAAAATTGTAGAAAGTGTTGATGTGAAAGTAGATGATATAAAACCAAGGAAAGACAAAAATCTTGACAGCATTTAACATACATGTGATGATAAAATAAAAGACTCGCAAAAGGACAAGAGCATTCATAACAAAGAAGAAGACAAAGAGAAGGAATATACACAAGAATATGATGAAGACTTCCCTAAACCTGACACTAAAAATCCTTCTAGAAGGATACAAAAGGATCATCCAGAGTCACAGATAATGGGTGATAAAAATGTTGGGGTCAAAACAAGAAGACAAATACCAAATGGAGAACAAGCCCTACTCTCAATAGTGGAACCCAAGACCTTTACAGAAGCCAACAAAAGTGATGAATAGGTCAAAGCCATGAATGAAGAACTAGATCATATTAAGAAAAATGAGACCTAGGAACTTGTCCCAAGACTTGAAGATAAGAACATTGTAGGAAACAAATGGATTTTCAAAAACAAGTTCAATCAAGATGGACAGGTAATAAGGAACAAAGGAAGATTGGTATGCAAGGGGTATTCCCAAGTGGAAGGCATTGATTTTGGAGAAACCTATGCTCCTGTAGCTCGACTTGAAGCAATCAAAATGTTTTTAGCATTGTCATGCCATAAAAACTTCAAATTATATCAAATGGATGTCAAATCTATATTCCTAAATGGAAAACTAGAAGAAGAAGTATATATTGAACAACCTAAAGGGTTTATCTTTTCAGAGAACAAAGACTATGTCTGTAAACTGAAGAAGTCTCTCTATGGTCTCAAACAAGCTCCAAGAACATGGTTTTCAAGACTAGACAATTACTTAAAACAGCAAGTTTTTAAAAGAGGAGCCACTGAAAGTAATCTTTACCTAAAGATCAAAGATAAAAATATGATCATTGTTGTTGTCTATGTGGACTATATCATAATTGGGAGAAATATTCAAATCCTAAGTGTATATTTTTCCTCTGAAATGAAGAAAGAATTCGAAATGTCAATGTTGGGTGAATTGACATTCTTCTTGGGATTACAAGTCTGCCAAATAGACGAATGAATTTTCATATCTCAAACTAAGTACATCAAAGATATGTTGAAAAAGTTTAAAATGGAAGATTCCAAACCTGTTAATACTCCTATGGTCACTGGTTGCAAGTTAAGTAAGGATGATGAATCTCTGGAAGTAGATCATACCATGTTTAGTTCCATGATTGGAAGCTTGTTATATGTGACAGCCACAAGACCATATGTGATGCAAGTTGTTGGATTGGTAGATAGATTCAAGTCAGCTCCTAAAGAAACACATGTAACAGCAGTAAAAAGGATTTTCAAATATCTAAAAGGTATTATGGAGTATGGTTTATGGTATTCGAAAGGACAAGACTTTACCTTGGAGGCATTTACTGATGTAGATTGGGTAGGAAGTGTTGACAATCGAAAGAGTACTAGTGGAGCAGCATTTTTCCTAGGAAATTGTTTAGTATCATGGTCAAGTAAAATCCTCCATTTCACTCTCTACAGTAGAAGCAGAATATATTGATGTCGCCTCATGTTGCACTTAGGTTATTTGGATGAGACAAACCCTAGAAGATCTACTTGTAAAATATGAACATCCAATATTGATCAAATGTGATAACACTAGTGCTATAATTATGTCTAAAAATCCTATCATGCATTCTAAGACAACACATATACCAATCAATTATCACTATCTAAGAGAACAGGTATCTCAAAAAGCTATCAAATTAGAATACATTGACACAAAAGAACAGATTGCTGACATTTTCACCAAACCACTACCTAAGGAAGCCTTTGAGCACCTTAGAGAGAAAATGGGAGTAATTCCGTTACAAAAGTACTAAGAGGAGAAAGCTCAGTCTCAGGGGGAGAATTGCTGATAGGGGGAGCTATCAGACAAAAAGGTTCCTTTGTCATTGTTGTCAAAGGGGAAGAATGTTTAGATGTTGCCATCAATTCCAAAGGGGGAGATTGTTGACTATATAGTTGCCATTGATGTCAAAGGTGTTCACAAATGACAAAGGAGGAACCACTGGATATGGTGGCAGACTGAAGCTTGCAGGTATCCATAATAACAAAGGAATAACCCTGTTACAGGTTGCAACAGACTGAAGGTTGCAGGTATCCAGAATAACAAAGGAATAACCCTATTACAGGTTGCAGGTTGCAAGTGTTAGAATATGAATGCCATTTATATCTTCAAGAAGAGAGTTCTAATAATGTTTGCAGCCATTGAATGGAGAATGATAATACAAACTAAGCAAAACAAGCCACACAAGAAATGGACAAGTATTGCTCAGAAATTTACAATATATTCATCGTAATAATATCTATTGTTACAATAGTTTACATAGGTAGAATTTGAATGCATGGGATATGAATTTGAATCCTCCAAGTGGATATGATTATATCTAACTGAATCTCTAACTCAAGGTATTTCAATCAATATCGGAGTCCAAATAGACAACTCCCTGATGACCAATAACTCAACAACCAGTGACAACTAGTTAACTCAGTGCAACTGAGAGTGAGGTAAGTAGGAAAAGCGCTCCTCCCCATGCAATCATGCATTATCCATGCATTGGTAGCATTAGCTTAACTGACTGTGAACTAATTGAATGTAAGTGGGGGATAACTAAGACTAACTAGTACTAACAGCAACTGACTGAAGTAAGTTGGTGCCGAGACTCCCAGTGGCTCCTAAAATGTAGGGATTGGTCTAGGAGGCGCCCAAAATGATGCATGCACATGCAGTAAGTGGCAGTTAACCTCTAGAATTGTTCCCCACACTCCAGTGACTTGTACAGGTGGCCCCATTGGGCCAAGTGGACCCAATTAATTAATTTAAGGCTCCTAAGTTAGGCAATAATTAATCTAATAGACATTTGACCAAGGGTGGATTAATAATCCTAACACCCCCCCTGAATCCTAACTTGGACAACTGTGGGACCTGGTAACAAGACCATAGGTCACCCAAATACAATATAGAAGATAATAATAAAATGTTGTTTAATACAACTAAGGAAACAAGGGAAAACCTCTTAGGAAACCCCCCCCCCCTAAAAAATAAGCAGCAAAATAGCAATCTGCAAGCTATCTTTAGAAGAAAGAAGCTTCCTCCTTAGAAAAATAACTTGAGAAAAACACTACTGCAAAATTGTGGCTCTATGCAGTAGCATGGTCCATCAATGGACCTCTCAATGTAATTCTGAGCTGATAACTCGGTTTGTTTCTGTTGGATGGTGAAGATAGGGAGTGATCAAATCGATGCTTTTGTGGGCCATGTAGCTGATCATTTTCCATAATCAAGTAGCACTAACCTGGAACTTTGCTGCACCATTCTGTAGAGAGAGAATATGTGAGGGATAGTGCAGCATGCTCATTTTGATACTGGGACCTAGTTATTCTTCTGTCTTTTGGAAATCCAACACCACTTCTAGCTGCATCAAGAAGCTTTTGAGACCACCTAAGTTTAGGCTTCTGATTAGGAATGGGTACTGGATTTGGATCTAGAATATCTTGAGATTCACTCTCAATAATAGGATCGTGTTGTATGTGATTATCTTCATTTGAATCTGAAACCTGTAGCACATCATCATCATCATAAAAAATAGGTGGAGAAATAATTATACCTTCCTGTGCTACTAGAGGAGTATCATGCTGTTGATCTTCTTTGAATTGGACACTTCTTTTAATGAAGCATTTTCTGGTACCAACCTCCGTTAGTTTGTAATATTTTGCATCTTCTGCATATCCCATCATAATGCATTCACTACTTTGGGCTTGGAAAGCCTTCCTCTTGTCAAGTGGTATTCTGGCCCAAGCTTTGGAGCCAAAAACTCTCAGATGTGAGACATTGGGATTATACACATGCAGTGCTTCAAATGGTGTGACCCCAACCACTGACTTATGGGGAACCCTATTCTGCAAATATGAAGCACATTTTACTGCTTCATACCAAAGAGAAGGAGGTAGATGCTTGGCATGGAGAAGGAATGTTGTGATCTCTTTCAGTGATCTGTTCTTCCTCTCAAACACACCATTTTGTTGTGGTGTGTATGGAACTGCGTGTTCCATTCGAATCCCCTATGATTCACAGAAATTATGGAAATCTCTTCTGACATATTCTCCTCCTCCATCAGATTGTATTGACTTGATATTCTTATTGAAAGTGTTCTCAACCATAGCTTTAAAACTTTTAAAAGTCTCAAAAAATTCTGATTTTAGTTTCATGAAGTAGATCCAGCAGTACCTAGAAAAACCATCAATAAAGGCTAGGAAATACATGCAACCATTAATGGAGTTTGTGGGCATAGGTCCAACCACATCACTGTGTATCAAATCAAGTGTAGAGACATCTGTATGTGCCTTCCCAAGATCATACTTCTTTTCTAGATGCTTACCTACCAAGCACCCAGCACATACTCCATCGGAAGTTTGGATGGAGGGAAAACCTTCGACCATGTTATCATTGTGGAGTTGCTTCATATATTTGAAATTGAGATGGCCAAATCTCTCATGCCAAATATTGTTGGTGTTGTTAGTTTGAGACAATAAATCTATAGGAGGAGAAACAGGTAAGAAATGTGAAAACTCATAAGCTTTGGTAGAGTGATTTGCAATACCTTTTGCTACAAGCTTTTCAGTGGCTTTTTCTATAATCTCAATTGAGTTCGAATTGAAAGTGACCCTCTTGGGAGAGCCTGTATGATTCATCTGGTAAACAGATAACAAGTTAGCAGCAAGGGAGGGCACATATAATACATTCTTGAACTCACCATGCTTCACTCTGACTGAGCCCCTTCCTTCTGCTGGAATCTGGGAATCATCTCCCATGTGAATATTAGACCCCTTTGATAGTGAAAGAGTAGAGAATGATTCTTTGGAGGCAACCATGTGGTTGGAGGCTCCAGAATCTATAATCTATGCTAAGGATGGAGAGAGAGTTGTTTTCAAAGCATGACACCTTTCGGTATCTTCTGTTAGTGCTTCTTCATCATGATTCTTTTCTCTTGGAGGAGCAATGTTGTGTTGCTTGAGAAGAGCGGACATCTCATCAAGTTGCTTCCTCATACAATGTTCATCAAGATGATATCCCTTTTCACAGTAAGGACATAAATTCTTTTCAAATTTCTTCTTCTTAGAGCCGAAGGCCCCTTCGAAAGCTTGTTGACTTTGTTTAGGCTTCGAATCAGCTGCCTTTGGCTCCTTCTTCTTTGATTTCGCCTTTGCTTGCACTTTGGAAGAGTCAGTAACCAAGAGAGCTTGATCTTTGGAGGTCTGGATGACTCCCATTCAAATCAATTTGTCTTGTTCCTTGATCAAGGACTTGGAAAAAGAATCTAAAGAAGGAAGTTTCCAATCAGGAAATCTTTCCCGCTTGGAATGAAACATAGAGACATATACAGAGTACTCAGGGCCTAGTTTGCTAAGTATGGAAAGGACATTCTACTCATCCTTCTGCTCTATCCCACATTATCTGCATTGGAGTACTAGAGACTTGAATTTAAAAAAGAATTTCTCAATAGTCTCGAACCTTTTTGGATGTAAAGATACCAACTCATTTTCCAGAATGTGTCCTCGAAGCTCATCTTGTTTGTTAAACAAGCTATCAAGCTTCTCCCAGGATTATTTGGGAATCCTCAATCCTTCTATATGAAAGAGGATATCTCTGGAAATATAAGTACATAAGTACCTGAATGCTTCATCACAACGGTTTAGGAACTTGTTATGCTCTACCGGCTAATGAGGATCAGCCTCCCATCCATGTATGATCCTGTGGTAGCCATGCTTGTGCAAGGCCGGCTGCATATCAATCCTCCAATCAAGGTAACTGGAAGTTGTGAGGATCCATGGTTTAAGAGTTTGAGAACTCATAATTTCTCCGGCTGGAAGACTCCAAATATTTCTCTGAAGCTGCGTAGCACCTATCAATTTCACTGCAATAACACTAAAACATATGAACTATTAGAATCATGTTTTTCCTCCCGACATGAAGATTTTTCAGGGTCCGTCACACCCTCTCCGTTGCTCTGAATAAATCCAGAGCTAGCAAATTTTCATAGGGGACTTATGTGGAAACCCTGCTGCTTTTGATGTTCAATGGGGAGAAACAAGCATGAAACCTGCTTGAGAAGGCTCTGATACCATGTTAGAATTTGAATTCCATTTAGATATTCAAGCATAGAGTTCTAATAATGTTTACAGCAATTGAATGGAGAATGAAAATACAAACTAAGCAAAACAAACCACACAGGAGATGGACAAGTATTGCTCATGAATTTACAGTATATTTATCATAATAATGTTTGTTGTTACAATAGTTTACATAGGTAGAATTCGAATGCATGGGATATGAATTCGAATCCTCCAAGTGGATATGATTGTATCTAACTGAATCTCTAATTCAAGGTCTCCCAATCAATATCAAATTCCAAATAGACAACTCCCTGATGACCAATAACTCAAAAACTAGTGACAACTAGTTAACTCAGTGCAACTGAGAGTGAGGTAGGTAGGAAAAGCACTCCTCCCCATGCAACCATGCATTATCCATGCATTGGTAGCGCTAGCTTAAATGGCTGTGAACTAACTGAATGTAATTGGGGGATAACTAAGACTAACTAGTACTAACACCAACTGACTCAATTAGGTTGGTGTCGGGACTCCCAGTGGCTCCTAAAATGTATGGATTGGTCTAGGAGGCGCCCAAATGTATGCATGCACATGCAGTAAGTGGCAGTTAACCTCTAGCAGTGTTCCCCACACTCCAGTGACTGGTACAGGTGGCCCCATTAGGCCAAGTGGACCCAATTACACTAGTGGAACCAATTAATTAATTTAAGGTTCCTAAGATAGGAAATAATTAATCTAATAGACATTTGACCAAGGGAGAATTAATAATCCTAACAGCAAGGTGAATGACAAACGAATAACCCTATAGCAAGTTGAACGGGCTAAAAAAATTGATCAATCAATGTTGTTGTTGAAAGAACTATCGTAGAGGATGTCCGCAAAGAAATTGTGCAAATCCGCAAAGTCTTGGTGAGATTCAAACTCGATCTGAAATTAACGATTATGAAGCATCCTGCACTAGATCTGACAGTGAACATCAAGTTACATAAGATAGGCAGAAAAGCCAAAGTTCCACATTAGTTCTAGAATGGACAGTCAGGGAGCGATCCGCACTAGATCTGACAGTGAAGATCAAGTTTACATGGTTAGGAAGCATCCCGCACAAGATCCAATGGCTAGGAAGCATCCCACAAAAGATAGGAGAAAAAGAAAAAGTTCCACAAAAGATCAAAATGAAACGGTCAGGGGTAAATCCGCAAGGAAATCAACGGTCCAGGAAAATGCGGAAGAAAATTGCAGAAATCCAAAATAGGAAAGTGTGATTCTACATCCTATAATCCGCAAGATCAATGGTTAGGAAAGACTCTGCAAAAGATCGATGGGGCGGAAGAAAAATTGTGGAAAGGAGCTTGTGAAAAGCCGAAATGTTACGTTTTTGAATCCTGTATCCCGCAATCTGGAAAGATCGGACGGCCGAAGTTAGTTCCGCTAAAACAGATCGACGATGCGGAAGGAAAATTGCAGAAAGGAGCCTACGAAAAGAAGTTTACGGAAAGGAGTTTGCATAAAGGAAAAAGCAGACAGTCGATGTCCTGCATCCTGCAATCTGGAGATCGACGGTCAGGAAAACAACCGACGAAGATCAACGGTGGGGAATTATTGATGAGGAAATATTGGTGCGAAAAGACGATTTTGAGGCCGAAATCAATGGTTATATTGACGGTCTAGATTGACTTAGAGATAATATCAACGACTCTGATTGGATCAGGAAGTTGATCCTGTGGAAAGAAGTTTTGGCAGTGCAGAAGCACCTGCAAACGTTAGACAGAGGTGCCGAAATGGTTTCCAAGCTACGAAAATTATTTTTGAGGTGTAGGATCAATGGAAGAATGTGAAAGGACATTCTGGGAGGTGTGATCCTCAGATATAAAAGGGTGCAACAGTTAAAGGTGTTTTTTTTCAGTTTGAAGAGATGCAACTATTGAAAGAAGCTTAAACGTTGAGAAGTATTTAAGCAGCATTCTGAGTAAGAAGGAATATGTCTCTGCAATTTGATTGCATGATCAACATCAAAGACCAGTGGGTGTTACAGGATTCAATGGGAGAGAAATTGTAAGAAACATATCAGGATGGCAGGGCGATGCTAGGGCAAACTACAGGTCTACAGGGGGTCGAATCCTCCTTCCAGTCATAGCTGGAGAACAGGCTGTCGTAGCATCTTTGTATGTTGTAGCAGGCAAAAAACCATAAGGGTGTTGTAGCATCCTAGTCTATAGCTGCAGGAAAAATCTAGGGTGTGTTTTGCATCCTTTCTGTTGCAGCAGATAAACAATTTTGTAAATACATCTTATTAATGAGTTTGTGTTGGTGGTTTTCTCTTTTGATGTTTCCACGATAAAATTGTGTCTTGATTGTTGATTTTGTGTATTTTAAAGTAAAAACTGTCAATAATGATTAACCCCCCACTCTTAGTATTTTGGGATAAACCAACAGTTGATATGTGTCCTATCTTTACAGCTCCCGAATCTTGGTACAAATATCTGGTACATTATCTTCAACAAGGATACTTACCAAAGCATTGGAATTCGAAACAATGAAGTGCACTACGTTTAAAATCAGATTCTTACCAAATAATTGGCGGGTTTCTTTTTAGGAAGAACTATGATGGGGTATTTATGAGATGTCTCGAACATGAAGATGCCTCTAATGTTGTCAAAGAATTGCATGATGGGCTTGGCGGAGGACACTTTTCAAGAGACACTACCACACACAAGATTTTAAGAGATGGATATTACTGGCCAACATTGTTTAAAGATGCTCATGCCTATGTAAGAAAGTGTGGCATGTGCCAGAGAAGTGGTGGAAGAATAGAAAAGGTAGCTGGACCATTGCAACCAATTATTATTTCAGAACCATTAGAACAATGGGGTATTGATATCATCGGAGAATTAATCCTAATTCCTCATTACAACACAAGTATATCCTCACAGCCACTGATTATTTCACGAGATGGGTAGAATCAATTCCACTATGCAAAGTGAATGAGGAAGTGGTCATTGACTTCTTACAAGAACACATCATGACCAGGTTTGGGGTTCCAATTTCACTAGTTTTTTATAATGCATCTTACTTTTCATCAATTAAGTTAACGGATTTCGCTAGTGAGAAAGGAATTAAACTGCATTATTCTGCAAATTATTATCCACAAGGTACTGGGTTAGCTAAATCAACTAATAAAAACATTATCAGAATCTTAAAGAAGACTGTTATTGAAAATTAGAGGAGTTGGCACATAGCTCTTCTCAATGCACTGTGGGAAGACAGGGTTACCCCCAAGAATGATTTAGGCGTGTCACCTTATAATTTGGTCTATGAGAAAGAGGCTATTCTACCCACAAACATTTTACTCCCATCCTCTCAGTTATCCCAAGCTTCACGAGGATCTGGTAGCGATATTTTACAAGCCCGAATTAATACATTGTTGAAACTTGAAGAGTCTAGGCTCAAATCCAAGAGAGATTTGAACACCACCAGAAGATTGTCAAAAAATGGTTTGATAAACATAAGCCCGGGAAGGGAATTTTTGAAGTTGGAGACTTTGTTCTTAAGTGGGATCACCTACATGATGAAAAGGGAAAGCATACAAAGTTTCAACACCTATGGGTTGGCCCATTTTGGGATTGCTGAAAATTTAGGACCCTCGACTTATAAATTACAGGATTTGCAGGGGTGGTAAGAGAATCTGTCTGTTAATAGTTTGGTTCTCAAACCTTATCTCACCTAGTACCTTAGAAGTCCTTTGTACATAAATAAACCTTGGTTTATTTCCATGTAGGTTTTCTTTTAGATTTTGCTTGCTTTCTTTCTGCTGAGTTACTTCTTGTTTCTTTTGTCTTAAGCTTTTCTTTCTTTCAAAGTATTGCTTTATTTGTTTTTTTAAATAAGCCAGCTCAATCTTTTGGTGCTTGGTGACATTGGAATCTGGAAAAAATGCTAAATATTTTAATTCAAGAACTGCTCATTGGAAGCTATCCATGTAAAATTTTGATCAGAACAAGATTCTTCAATCTAATAGACTGCTGAAGGGAAGTTATTTTAAGAAAACATTGAAGTCCCATTTTAACCCTATAAAATAGCTGAGGTAGATGAAGTCTAGAATACTATTTTGGGGCTCCATCCACTTTCACATTAATATCTGTCTTAGGAAGATTGCCACAAAATACCCACGGAAAGGAAGCAGAACGAATAGGTGTATAGCATTCAAAATAATCCCATGCCACAAAATGAAAGCCAAAAGGATTATTATTATAAAGAGTCAAAATTCCAGAACAAAAAATATATATCAAAAGATATACTCAAGACATAAATCAGAAAAATGATTGATTTCTCAAAAGGTTCTTCTTCATCCATGAGCTAAAGCGAATCATGACACACACAAAAGGGCACTATGGATGGAAGAACTTGAATCAAATCTAGAAATCCAAAGAAGCAATCAAGGAAGACTCGAAAGACAAAAATCTTATGCATCAAAGAATGAAAAAGGCATGGGAATGAGGAACAAATGAATGCATCTGTCTAACTCTGCCATGATACTATGGTGTCATCACGGGAGTAACCAAATACATAAGTAAAATTAACTTCACATTCTGGCCCCAAAAGAGTTATTAGGACTTTTAAACCTGGTTACCATACCCCAAGGGACTATAATCAATGAGATGTTCTGGATCTTACATTCCTGGAGAAGTCTAGACTCTTAAAAAATCTTAGAAAAGACTAAGATAAGATACTCTAATGAAATTCCAAGAAGCAGTTTGTGTTTAGAAAGATAGTTTTCTCAGAGATCTGTGTTCACCAGCCAATCACCAATTGTTGCTGCTCTAACCACTACCCCAATTTTTTTGTGATTTTAGGGCCCCTCCATAGGATTTTTAGCTTTGGAATTTTCCTAGACTACTTTGCTCTCTAGAGGTCCTTTCCTTAACTTGGTTGTATTTTTCGCAAGTTAGAAATCTTTTTGTTAAAAAGTGAAACTCAGATTTCTCACTCGATACATCAACTGAACTCATCGAGTCTAGCTAACACATCGGAGAAACGCATGTTTTTCATCTGATTTATTGCTTAGTTTTTTTGAGTCTCAGGAAGCATTTGTGAGTTTTTCGATACGTCAACGGAACTCCGGTTTTGGAGCCGATATTCTTGGTGAGATATTCTTTTTCTTTCTGAGAGTTGGATTGAAGCCTTTGTGGAAACTCCTTAGGAGATCTTGTTTAATTTTACCGATGGTATCGGGCCAACTCGGAGAGTTGAGCCGATTCGATCGGAGACGTGTTATCTTCTTATCCGCCAGCCTCTCATCGGGATCTTTCCATGAGTTCATCGATGAGTCTTTTTAGAAGCTTGTGTTGATAGCATCGGTAGGACACATATGTTCAGTCCGATGCGTTCGGATAGACTGATTGTTCACACCCGATGGGGTTTTAGTTTGTTTCCCGATGAGGTTTTTTGGGAGGCTTTGTTGAGTCTCTGCGTTAGAATCAGGAGAACTCCAATATTGGAGTCGACGCTATCACAGATGGTTTTGTCTTTCACTACCGATGGAAGGTTGAATTCAGCCGATAGCCTTATTGTCGGCGGGAATTGCATGTAGCCATCTGATTAGGTCGGAACTACTTCGCGAGTTCAACCAATGTGGTCACGGGTGACTCGGATTTCTCTGCCGATTCAAAAAGTTGTCGATAAGGGCTTATAACTTTGGTGCCAAACAAAATTTTCCACTCATGGGTCATTAAGCCACTCAGCGTTCGCATTTAATGTTGTTTTTCTATTTTTCCCTATATAAGTTTGGGAGATTTGAGCACTGTTATCATGTTTTGTTTTGAACGCTTCCAACTGGAGATTTCCATTTGAATTTTCTATAGACCAATTGACCTATTTTGTTCACTAACTTCCCAGCCATCATTTTCCAGGTAGGCTCCAAGCTCCATTACAATTGCATTTTTGTTAAAATGGTTTGGAAAAACGGTTTTTTAAGGCTTTTGCATGTATGATTTCAGTATTTTTTTCGAGCCGTAGTATTTTTAAGTCTTGCTTAACCTCATGAGGTTTCATATCATTGTTTTGGGGGATTACTGACCTCTGGAGGATTTTCCCCAAGTCAGGACGCACAAGAACCCTTGGCATTTTTTTCTTTTCATTTTTTCCAACATGGTCGTAGGGGGTTTTCCCACCTGCTCCACACCACCTATCCGTGTCATGTAGGTCGTGAGTATTGTTGCGTCAGACCAGTTCAGTGGCAAGGTTTTGGTCAGTCGAGCGTTTCTCCGACTATACCACCTCTGGTTCTTATTGACATGAAGAGTGAGGGGAGGGTACCACCATTGGACAACTTAGGGTTTTCCAGGGTTGTCCACGAGCTGAAGAGACAGACCAGTTTTCCTAGTCGCCCTCGTTTGCTGAACCGCCTTAAGGTTTTTTGTTGACATACAGAGAGGGGAAGCCTCGGTATGTCCTTGTATAAATCAAAGGGTATAGAACAATTTTTGGAGCCGAAGGTCTAAATCCCGCACAGCGTGTGAAGTTTAGTTAGTTTTGACCTATTATGCAGCCCATCTCATTTGAATTATTTTAATAATCTTTGTGTTGTGTCACAGATCCTTTTGAGATGTTTCAAGATGAGTCGGTAAGGCAATTGTTGGAGTGAAATCTCATGTTTATCATCTAAAGTTTCATTCATTATCTCACATTTTTTTATGCATCTTAGTATTCTATTAATGATGCATGCATACTGGTAATCATAGTAACTCTAAGGCGTGTTTTGGTGTGTTTGTGTAGCCTCAACCTTTATACAACACCATGTCAAAGAAAGGCAAGAAGAAGGCCCAGGCCACAGGAGATGATCCAGATGTAGAGATTTTACCTAAGGTGGGATTTATTTACAAGGACACAAAAGCAATCACAGGGGTTGAGCCTGAATTTAAGTGGGGGGGAATTTATCAAATGATCAAGGACAAGACTATGCCAGATGCAGTGCTAGAGGACATACATTGTATGTAAACATCAGAAAGTTCATCATTACAAAAGTAGATACACACCGTGAGATTTTACCATGTGTCGAAGTTATCGGTTGCATCCTATCTTGGGCGGATGCATCTACTATGATCGTGTCCAACAAGGAGAAACATCCAGTTACCTCTTTCATCCCTACCTACATTGCCAAATCCTGCAAGCTACCAACACCCCAGGCTTTCATGACAGATAATTGGGTAGGGGATCTGGATTTGGACGTGCTCGATTGTGCTAAGAAGATGATGATGTCCGAAAAGCAGTTTCACCATAAATTTTCAGGAGATTACGAGACTGTCAATTTGTGCGCCCCATTCTGCCTTATAGCCCTTATGCTAAATCAGATCTTTGGCCTGGAAAATGGGAATTTTTATAAGATAAGTTGGATTCCAATAATTTATCATGTAGCCATGCAAGGCATCATATTCAACTAGGCAGACATCGTGGAAAATAGCCTGTCATCTTGCATAGCCGCAGCTTTAGGGGGTCTGACCCAAAGGAATCTGAGTTCTACATGGGCTCCTTCTTGATTGATTTATCTTATGCACCCACCCTTTACCAAAGTTAAACTATTATTGGGATCTAGCTAGGACCCATGTGTACTTCGCATATCAAATCTTGTGAGCACACAAGTATTTCAGTTTTTACAAAACTATCTGTGAGGATTTTCTAATACCATTATATGAGTTGATTTTTCTTGAAGAATGCAATAGCACTAGAGACGGTAAGGGAATATGGAGATTAATATTTCTCTAGAGAAGGCTTGTATTTAAGGATGTATAGATGATCCAAGGCTCCCTCACTACTACCCAGATATGCCACTGATTATGTTATCCATAAGGAGGTGGTAAGACAGCGGTACATAGACGGTGTCAGGAACTTCTTGTTTGATATGAAGAAAGTTGTCTACCCACCGCTACCATTTTGCATTGGTAGTTATAAGTTTGCTAAGGTGAAGAGTGCACCAAATTTTGTAAGAAAACTGGAAAATTTTCATTTCGAAGAGAAAAATTTCCAAAGAAATGAATCGTGGGACAAAGTATCAAAGTATTGTGCATTTGTGGGGGTACGTTTCGAATACTCTAATCACTTTGACAAGGATGAGCAGGTGTACCAGAATGCAAGTAATATGACTGCATTAAACAAATGGTTCAAGAAGAAAACCACAACCGCGAGAGGCAAAGGCAGCAGCAGTAGCACCTCTGAACAACAGAAACAAACTTGAAAAAGAACTTGCCAAGAAGAGGGAAGACGAAGCCCGAAGTTTGGTTGAAGAAGTAAAGAAATTGATAGCTGAGGAAGTACAAAGGTATAAAGATGATGAGGCATAAAGGAAAAGTGAAGAAGAAGAAAGGAGGCAAAAGGAATCAGCTGATAGAATAAGAGAAGAGGTAGAAAAGGCAGCTGAAGAACTAAAAAGGAAGGAGCAAGAAGATCGGGGCATAGAGAATCTGGAGCAGGACCAGGCCCATGATAATCCAGTTGATTCTTTTGTCCCACCAAGTAGCAAAATTCCAGGAATCCAAGCTCCCCCGGTAGAGCTTGGATTGGTACCATTCGTCCCATCTCATGACCATGTCGTGGCTAACTTAGACACAATTTTCTTTGACCAGAAGAAGAAAATAATTGTAAGAAGATTGTAGAAGAGGTTGAAAGTAGGTGATCAACCTGTAGAAGTCATGGTGACAGAGAAGACAGACATGCAAGGGACGAATAAAGACCCTCAACTTCTTGCAATGGGGAGCGTAGCAGTGGCACAAGCCAACGCAGATAATGTCAGCAAGTTGGTAGAGGATGTTGGGCACTACAAAGAAAAAATGGCCCACATGAAGGAAACTCTGAGAAAAGAAAGAGGAGAGGGACAAGAATTAAAAATAAAACATGATGATACTTTATCAGAGTTTGAGAGACTCAGGAAGGCATATCAAGTCCTGGAACCAGAAAAGGATGCATTAATATTCAGTTGAAATCACCGAGGGAGAGAAGAGAGATCTTGAAATCAAAGTTTCGGGGTTGGAAAGCATAAAGTCGCAGCTGACAAGCGATCAAAAGAACTAGAAACACAAAACAATCTTCTAGAGAAACAACTCAAAATATCTAATGAGAAACAGACTGATATTACCCCATTCCGCGGTCAAGCCCATTTGTTACATGGGAAAATAAACCAGGTTCAGTTGAAATTGGCGGAAGAAATATATAAGTTTAAGCAGATAGAGGCTAGACTTAAGGAGATAGAAAACAACTCGTCGGAGTTCTGAAAAAGGTTATTAGAAGTTGCACAACTTGTGCAAAGTCAGCTAGCTTGGCTTGGAACCAATTTAGTTTTTCCTGACAGCATGCCACAAAAGACTATAGGAGGATTGAAGATGGAGTTGGCACTCTTGGATTTCAGCAACAAGGTAGTAGTAATATTGGACACAAGAATTGAAAATACTATGGAAATAGTAAGGAATTCTAGCAGAAAATGTGCACGACACACAATAAATGTCAAGCTTCACCATCAACCTAGGTCCAGGATTTTCTAGACAAGGATCAACATTTGAAGAATCTCCAGGACAAATTGTAGGAACATGAGCAAAGGATTCAAAAGATCGAAAACATTGGTGAGGAAGCAATCATTATATGGGTTGTGCAAGCTTCGGTTCATAAATACCTCTTTGAGGAATAGTTAATGCAGGCCTCACCAAAGGTGAAAGATATAGAATCTCAGCTAGATAAACATGAGGTGACTGTGTGGTTTCTAGAGCCATTGGACTATCAATTCATCAAATAAGAAGCTGTTGCATGGAAAGTTTTCATTGGAGGGTTAGTTGGGCCCTCCTGAGTTTTGTCTTGTGTGCATGTGGCACTTTTGCAGATTATCTTATTTTATTTTGTATTTTCCTAGTGTAAGTCACTAGAAGACAAAATTTTGTAATCAAAGAGTCAAGGAAGCCTAAAAGGCTGGGGTAACTCAGAATTCACTTGTAAAGTGTATAAATAGGGGGTTGAATAGAGATTAGTGGACTTTTTCTAGCGCATAAGATGTTGAAGTTATTTTGATAAGAACTACTTCTTTTATGAATAAAGAGAACCAAGTTTTGTTGGAGAAAGCACTGTACGAGTTACAAATGGATTGTGTAGATTGTCGAATGATTAACTATTTCTATTTTAGCATGTTATGCAACTGTGAGATCGTTCTAACTTGTTGAATTACTTCTGCAATTTTATGAATGATTTTGTTGTCCATTAGAAATCTTGTACATGTGAATGAGTAATGAATGTGTTAATTAAACAGATCTATCTTTGTTTATCTTTCCTGCTGTAATTATGTTAGTAGAATGTGAACAACTATCTATAGGATTCCACTAACAGCTTTATAGTACATTACTCAGTTAGATATAAACTCTGCTCCCCTGGGGATAGGTAATATAGGTAGGATAGGTAGGTTTGTTAGTTATCTTTTCTTTGGGTGATTGAGGAACAATTGATTCATGTAAGGTGAGAGGTAAGACCCTGCGTGGCTCACTTGTGGCTAACTACTTGTGAGTTTCTTGTTTTGGCAATCATATGCATTTAATTTAGGCACTTGCATTTCATTCTAATTATAAAAAATACATAGGCGGTGGGTCGGGATGCAACCAGTAAAACAGACTTAAAACTTTATTTTAATTCTACGGTAGCCAGGCCGCTAACCGGACAGATTCTCCATACCAAACAGTAAACGATCTAATTGGGAACGGTTATCGGGGAGAATCCCTATTGTCAGTACCTAGGATTTTTCCAAGCATCAACAGGTTCTCATGAAAGATAACCATTTAGTATGTTATGAGTCTAGAAAATTGAAGGAATATATAATATTAATAAAAATGTTGCTTGTGACCTGGAACTTGTGACTATATTACATGCATTGAAGGTATGTTAACACTACTTGATGGGTAGAAGTTCTGTGTTGATGACATATGAAGATTATTTGAAGTATTTATTCATCCAACCAACTTGAATGTCGAGAAATAAAGATGGTTGAAATTTCTCTATGAGTTTGATTTTGAAAACAAACACATAAAGGGAAACAAAATATGCTTGTAAACGCAGTTAGAAGAAAAGTGCATGTGACAACCATCAACGTTTGCAAAACAAATTTGAAGAAAAAATTGATCAAGTCCCTTGTTGGAGATGAGAATTATCTCCAAATAATAGATGAATTGTAGCTTGAGAAATCATAGAAGATGTATGAAGGATATCAATAGATTAACTATGGACTTCTTATTTATAAAATGTATATTCCCAACATGGCAAAGTTGAAAACAGTTATCATGTATGAATCTTAAAGATACCATATATTGATAATCTAAACTACCATAAAATGGTTGCTACAATAAGGAAGCAATACTTTTTCCTTGGACTAAAAAGGTGTGTTGTTGAATGCATTGCTAGATGTATGGATTGTCAAAAATTCAACATTAATCATCAACACCCAACAAGATTAGTGCAACCTTTTCCACTTTTGGAATTTAAATGGGAGGTAATAACAATGGATTTCATTATTTTATTTCTAAGAACAATGAATCCATGTGATTCAATCATGGTGGTAGTTGATAAATGTTCGACTAAAATATGGTATTTTCACACAATTCGAACACCTTAAGCAACCACTCACACAAAAGGATCATACATCAACACACCGATGTTTTACATGGTTAAAACCCTCAAAGAGGGAAACAATACATGGCCCCAACCAAATAGATAATCGAGGCAATATTTTAATGCAAAAGGAAAAGGTATTTACATATGTGTTTCTCACAATTGATCATCGAACAAATGACCCTCCATGCTCTTTCAATAGAGATCATGGACCAATTGTGTGTTAAGCCATGTATCAACAGTTGTTAAGATCGAGGTGAAGATGAACTGTCAAATCACTCTATGTCTAGAGAATATCATGAATGTCATATTACATAAGTAAAAAATAATACTAATGCATACTAAAGAAACAAACTTTAGTTAAAGACACATTAGACCAAAATGATCTTAACTAATTCCCAAGTGTCTAAATATCCTTACATCCCCCCTTAAGAACAACATGGGATAGAAATGAAGGATTTACAAAGGGAACAAAATAAGAGAATGAAGGATGTATTAGATCCTATCCACCCTTAATGACAAATTCTTGAACTCCTCGCATAGATCAAAGTTCAAAAAATTTAGCTTATGTACTAGACTTTGTGAATATGTATGCAAATTGATCATATGCAGGGATAATGAGCACTTCAAGAACACAACCCTAAATAAGATTTTTTATGAAGTGAATTTGTATCTCAATGTGCATGTTGCACCAATTTTGAACTAGATATTTGGAAAGCTTGATATTTGATGCAGGAGCATCAAGACAAAGTCCTTTGTTTGTTGGATAAGCAGTTAATGTTATTCTTGTGTTTCCATGTAATTAATTCTATAAGGATAGGGTTAGTTGTTATGATTTCTTTTGATTGTAATAACTAGCAATTTTTCGTTGTTGTCCTCGAATCTTGTCATAAATTGCTCGAGGATAGGACTTGTTATAAATTTACTTTTCTTAGGCGTTCAGATCATGTTGTTGTGGATCTGACATGTTTGTTTTAATCCTATTTAATTGTAATTGATCTAAGTGTGAGGAGGAAGAGGAGGAAGAGTGTCTGTGTGTTTGTAAGAGTAAGTGAGAAAGAGATGTAAGTGCACTGGTTGTTGATAGAATCAAGAATAGAGTTTAAATCTATGCGTATGTGTTGTATATTTAATGGTTTCTCTCAATAACCAGAAACATAAGTTTACACTCTCGATGTGCATGGTCTAATAATTCGTTGAAGAATCCTCAAAGAGGGAAATACATTTCCGCATAGTGAATTGATTAATCCATGATCAAACTCGACTGTTACAATCTAATTTAAGAGTCTGTGAAATTCAGTAGATCGACGGTTGTGGTTAAGTTCCATAACGGAAGAGTGCAGATCCGCAACATCAGATCAAGATCCACAACCAGCAACAGATCGACAGTCGAGAATGAGGCTGCAAAGAATCATTGGTTTGGAAAAGTCGAATTGTGAAATCCCAACTTTGGAAAAGTGGGAAGGAAGATACGCAATCCGTAATCTGCATGCGAAAAGGACCGTTATGGCCGCAAAGTTTGTGAAAGCTTAGTTACGAAAGTTGTGAACCCACAATCCGCAATTGCGGAAAGGTTCTTGCGGAAAGCGCCTTACGGAAAAGAGTCTTGCGGAAAAGGCCTTACAAAAAGGTAGTTACAGAAGAGAAATTGCGAAAAGGCAAAGTTGTGGAAGGACTGAATGTGGAAGGGATTATTGTGGAATCAAGCTTGCGGTAGGGGATTTTGATTAGCATTTTGGGCTGAAAGAGAGAACTTTAGGTCTGCTAGCTTTCATTGCCATCAGTTTTGGTATTGGAGCTTATCAGAGCTTGTAGAAGAATGATGTAGAGATGGGGACGAGCATGTGGAGTTCTTGTAGGACATGGTCGAGGAAGATAAGCTGCAGAGACAGACACATAAAGGGAATTGAGAGAAATTCAAGCTAGGATGGAAGCTATAGAGCAAAATAATTCAGAGAATATAGACACCAATGATGAAGAAGAATCTTCTGAAGATGAGCAAGAAGAGGTTACTGAAGAAGTAAAAGTATTGAAGATGTTGATGAAGGCTAGTAACAGACCCAGAGTTGAAGTCCCTATATATGAATTTAATCTTAATGTTGAAGAACTCATGGACTGGATCAATGCTTTAAACAAGTATTTTGAATTTGGAGAAATTCAAGATAAAAATAAGGTGAGATATGCAACGACCAGATTGAAAGGGCATGCAGCTATCTGGTGGGATGAACTTCATATCTACAAAGAAAGAAGAGGTAAGTCTAAAGACTAAAATCCACTCCTGATATAATAAAATGTTATATAAAATTAAAATTCGATTTATACCTAAGGATTATTAGTTGACTCTCATTAGACAGCTACAAAATCTTAGACAAAAACATATGACTATTAAAGAATATACAGAAGAGTTCTTCAAGTTGAGTATTAGAGCTGGACATACACAAGGGGGCATAGAAAGAGTGGCCAGATATATAAATGGACTAATATTTGAGATACAAGATGAGATTAGCTTCTTGAATTTGAAGACTGTTGAAGATGATTTTCAGACATCCTCTAGGGTAGAAGAGAAGCTAATAAGAAGACAGAACCAGAAGAATCGAGGGAGAGGTTCAACTAGAGGATCTCCAAGCAGAGGAGGTAAGTTTCAAACCTCTAAAGATGAGGTAGAAGGATTTAGTAGCCGCAGACCCCAAAGAGGAGGATTCAGAGGAAGTAGAGGAAGAGGCAGAAATAGAGAGGTGAGGTGTTATACATGTGGAGAAATTGGACACATGTCATGGGAGTGCCCAAGGAATAAACCTACAGCTCAAAGGAATGAAAACATTGTTGAGGCTCATGATGAGTCGAATGAAGAAGTTGAGGTGAATAATACTCCTAAGGAAGGAGAATCTCTTATGTTGAAAAGAGTTTTGGCAAAGACATAGAATAAATTACATGAACCATCCCAGAGGAAGACTCTGTTCAGGACTAAATGCAAGTCACAAGGTAAGTGTTGTAAGATTGTTATCGACAACAGTAGTACAAATAATTTGGTCTCCTTTGAGATGGTAGAGAAGTTGGGATTGGAGAGGATGAAACATCCAGCTCCTTACAAACTTTCATGGTTAAAGAAAGGACATCATCTCTTGGTGAATGAGCAATGCAATGTGGAGTTTCAAATTGGTACTTATAAAGATGTGGTATTATGTGATATAATTCCCATGGATATATGCCATATACTCTTAGGGAGGCCATGGAAATATGACAGAAAATCCATTCATGATGGAAGAAAGAACAACAATTCTCTGGAAAAGGATGGAAAAAGACATACGTTGTCACCATTAGAGAATGAAGCAGTTCCAGAAGGTTCAGGGTCGAATATTTTGCTCATGAATGGGAAGGAACTATTACAACAGGTCAAGAAGGAGGATAAGCTACATTTTGATCTTGTTGGTAAACCAAAGGTAATTTTAACTTCTACAAATTTAGATGATTTTCTTACTGAAGTTAGAATTTTGCTTAATGAATATGTTGATATCATTGTGAATGAATTACCAAATGCTTTACCTCCTATGAGAAGTATTATTCATCACATTGACTTAATACCCGGTGCAAGTTTACCAAATAAGCCAGCTTACATATTAACTCCTCAAGAGAATGAAGAGATCAAGCAGCAGGTTCAAGAGCTGTTAGATAAAGGGAAGTGTGCACCTATAATAGACACTTTCAAGGAAAGTGGAAAACCTTTCAAGTGGATAGAAGAAGCTGACAAAAATTTCAAATTGTTGAAGAAGAAGATTAATGAGAACCCTATTCTAGATTTTCCAATTTTTTATAAGGATTTTCAAGTAGAGACAAATGCTAGTGGGACAACAATAGGGGTTGTTTTGAGTCAAGAACAGAGACCAGTGTCATACTTAAGTGAGAACTTAAATGAGGCAAAACAAAAATATTCCTCATATGACAAGGAGTTATATGTTGTTGTACAAGCTCTCAAGAAATCGAGACATTACTTGATGCCTAAAAAGTTTGTATTATATTTTGATAATCATGCTTTGCAATTTATAAATAGTCAGCCTAAATTGAATCAAAAACATGCTAAGTGGGTGAATTTTTTGCAGAAATTTACCTTTGTAATCAAGCATACAAGTGGAAAATCCAATAGTGTTGTTGATGATTTAAGCAAAGTAAGTTTTCCCTTGCGAGAATTTAAGGTCAGTACTTTGGGATTTGAAAATTTGGTTGATATGTATAAGGAAGATGTGGATTTCAAAGATATATATGCAGCCTATGAGAATCCAGTTGCCCAAAATACAAGCCAATGGTTAGAATATATGTTACAGGAAGGATTGTTGTTCAAAATTAGTAAGTTGTGTATTCCAAAATGCTCTATGAGATAAAATTTGATACAGGAGAAACACAGTGGAGGTTTTTCAGCACATTTTGGACAAGATAAAACATTTGCTCAAGTGAGTAATTTTTATTTTTGGCGAGGAATGCAGCATGATGTAAAGAAGTTTTTTGAAGGATGCAGAATATGTCAGCATGACAAAGGAAGAAGACAAAATATGGGATTGTATCAACCCCTACCTATTCCAACTAGGCCTTGGGATTACATCAGTATCGATTTTGTTATGGGATTGCCTATAAATCAGAGGGGAATGATTCTATTTATGCTGTAGTGGATAGGTTTTCAAAAATGTCTCATTGTATTACTTGTAAGAAGACCAGTGATGCAAAACATTGTTTACTTGTTCTTTTCATAAATTGTGAAGTTGCACAATTTACCTTTAAGCATTGTGTCTGACAAGGATACTAAATTTGTTGGTCATTTTTGGAGAACTCTATGGAATAAATTGGGTACTAGTCTTAGTTTTAGCTCTACTTATCACCCTTAGACTAATGGTCAGACTGAAGTGGTAAATAGGAGCTTGGGAAACATATTGTGCAATATTGTTTATGAAAATTCAAAGCAACGGGATTTATCTCTTGCTTAAGTTGAATTTGATTACAATGATTCACCTAACAAAAGTATAGGTATGATTCCTTTTCAGATTGTATATGGTATGCACCCAAGGGGAGTTTATGAACTTAGAAATTTGGGAGGACAAGAAAGAATAAGTGCAGATGATGAAGATTTTGCATCCAGTATGCATGAGATACAAGAAAATGTTAAGAAGAAACTACAGGAAAGTGTAGGAAAATACAAACAGAGAGTAGATATGAAAATAAGAGAAGTTGATTTTCAGGTTGGATATTTAGTAATGGCCTATCTTAGGATAGAGAGGTTTCCTAAGGCAACCTACAATAAATTGAAACTCAAGAAGATTGGACCTTGTAAAATTTTGTGGAATTTTTCTGCAAATGCATATGAAATAGAACTTCCTTCTGATCTTCAAATTTCTCCAATTTTTAATGTTTCAGATATATATTCTTTTAAATATTCAAGTGTTCAGACATAAACGACTTCAGATGAAGATGGTTCATTTATAAATTGGCAAGGAAATTTAGCACAGAAAGAACATCCACAGATTGAAACTATCCTTGACAAAAGGGTTTCAAAGAAGACCATAGAGAAAGAATATTTTCAGTATTTGGTTAAGTAGAAGGATCAACCATCTGAAGATGCACCGTGGATGACAAAACTATATATTTCCAAGTACAATTTACACCCTAGAGAATTATTTTCTTCCCTCGGAGTATGATGCAGGAGCATCAAGACAAAGTCCTTTGTTTGTTGGATAAACAGTCAATGCTATTCTTGTGTTTCCATATAATCAATTCTAGAAGGATAGGGTTAGTTGTTAGGATTTATTTTGATTGTAATAACTAGCAATTTGCCACTGTTATCCTCGAATCTTGTGAGAAATTGCTCGAGGATATGACTTGTTATAAATTTAATTTTCTTAGGCGTTTAGATCTTGTTGTTGTGTATTTGACAGGTTTGCTTTAAACCTATTTAATTGTAATTGATCTAAGTGTGAGGAGGAAGAAGAGGAAGAGTGTGTGTGTGAGAGAGAGAGTAAGCGAGAAAGAGATGTAAGTGTACTGGTTGTTGATAGAATGAAGAATAGAGTTTAAATCTCTGTGTATGTGTTGTATATTTAATGTCTTCTCTCAGTAACCAAAAACATGACAGTACACTCTCAATGTGCATGGTCTAATAATCCATTAAAGAATCCTTAAAGAGGGAGATACATTTTCGCACAATGAATTGATTAACCCATTATCAAACTCGACTGTTACACTCTAAATTCAGAATCCGTGAAATTCAGGAGATCAACGGTTGTGGTTAAGTTAAGCAAAAAAAGTGTGCAGATCCGCAACATTAGATCAAGATCCGCAACCCACAATAGATCGACGGTCGAGAGCGAGGCCATAAAAGAATCGACAGTTCGGAAGAGCTGAATTGTGGAAGCCCAAATTTGGAAAAATGGCAAGGAGGATCTGTAATCCACAATCCGTATGCGAAAGGGACCGTTGCGGCCACAAAGTTTGCAGAAGCTCAGTTACGAATGTTGTGAACCCATAATCCGCAATTGTGGAAAGGGTCTTGAGGAAAAGAGTCTTGCTATAAAGACCTTGTGGAAAGGCAGTTGCGGACGAGAAATTGCGGAAAGGTAGATTTGCAAAAGGGCATCATTGCAGAATCAAGCTTGTGGAAGGGGATTTTGATCAGCATTTCAGGCTGAAAAAGAGAACTTTAGGTCTGCAAGCTTTCATTGCCATCAATAGCACTTTTACTGTCACACTAAAGTGTAGTTGAATGTTGCTACTAGAATCCAAATTTTGAAAGGATTTGTCGAAGCCATAAAACTTATGACTTGCATTCACTATGACTAGATAATTTACTTCTACTAAAGAAGGAGCAATAGCTTGTTTTTTTATTACAATCCCCAAGTGATAGGTCTAGAACCCAGACAAAAAACATAATCTGTAGTAGAACTCTCGTCATTAAGGTCTTCGACCCAATTGTAATCAGTGAATCCAATAAACAAAGGAGTCTTTCCCGAACTATAATGGATCCCAAACTGAACTGTACATCAAGTATACATAAGTATCATTTTTATTGCTTTGCAATTACTTTCATGGGCCTGTTGTATGTACTAGGAAACGAGACCAACATCAAAGGAAATATCACGATGAGTATGAGTCAATATTTCTAACTAATCGATTTTACAAGGTGGCAACTACTTCAAGCGTAATGTGAATGGCATAAAGTTTGGTTCTATATTGGAAGGGAGAAAGGGTTGGCTTACGATATTCCATGTGGAAACGAAGAAGGTCACAAGAATAGTTAAACTAAGAAATAAAAATCCATTCTTGGGTTTGCAAGACTTGGAGACCAAGAAAATAATGCAAAGGTTATAAGACAATCATTTCAAATTTCTTCTTAAGGTTGAATTTCACATAGGTCAAAAGTTTAGGGTCAATACCAATAAGAATAAGGCCATGATAAACATAAAGAACAGGGATCATGAGATGGTTTCCTAATTTCTTGGAATAGTCACATCGAGGCATAATGACATCTAGAAAAACTAGTGTCAAGGAGAAAGCTATCCATTTTTGAATTCCAAGCCTAAGGAGCTCTCTTAATCCCACAAGGAAATTTCTTAAGGACAAGGCAAGATTCATTCTTAGCATAGTTGAAAGTTTGTTCCCTGTAAAATTATTATTTCAAATCCCTATGTAAGAAGGCATATTTAACATCCATTTGGTGGACCTCCCATTTATGTGAAGCCACAAGGGTGAGAACAAGACAGATGGAGTTCATTTTGGTGACAAGGGAAAATGTTTCATTGCAGTCAATTCCTCAACTTAGGAAACTCCTTTAGCAACTAATCTTTCTTTCATTATTTCAAAGGTTCCATCTAATAAATACTTAATTAAATGCACCCATTTACATTTGACAAGTTTTCTTCCTTTCAGAAGAGGTAAAAGATCCCAAATGTCATTTTCCATTAAGGACATATATTTTTTATTCATAGTTGTGTCCCAATTTGGATGGCTAGAAGCTTTGACAAATGTCTCTAGATCATGAGTCTCCAAAATTTGAGCCAAAAGATAAGATACTTTTTCATTGGAATTGTGAACATGTTCAACACTTATTTGTGGGATCACCAGCAAGATAACCAACTGTTTCTCATGTTAAAAGAACGCATCTAGGAAGCGATGGTTCTGGTGCAGATTCATGTTCAATGGACCCAACTAGAGGAACATGATAAGGTGGAGGTGTATTTTCATCCTCGCTGTCATCATTTGAAGAAGAAACTAGATTAGGATCACTAGTAGAGAAATTGGGAATATAAGGTGTCACAATTGCCAAAGATGTATCATAGGACAAAGATGGCACAAATGTCAAATCAAGCTTAGAGGCCAGGATATTTTAATCAAAATTAACATCTCTTTGAATAATAATGTCATTGCATTTAGGTTTAAGAATTTTATAACCTTTTACATCTTCAAAATATCCAACAAATATGCACTTATCACCCATAGGATGTAATGCTTTCCATTTTTCATCAGGAATGTGATCCCATGCTTCACTATAAAACACATGAAAGTGGCTTACATTATTTATCCCATCATTCATCTGATGTTATATATTTTAAATCCTTCGTGGGAGTGTGACTGACTATGCAATTGGAAAAATAATGGATTCTTCCCAAAAAGGAGGAATTAATCCCTTAGGTTGGATCATACAATTTGTCATTTTCCTTAATGTGTGATTTTTCTCTTGGAAACACCATTTTGCTATTTTGTGTATGAAATAGTATATTGCATTTGAATTCCTTGTGTAGTGTAATAATTTGTAATTTTATTGTTTACATATTTGCCTCCATTATCTACTCTTAACTTGTGTATTTGATGTCCACTTGTTTTTCTAGAGGGGTCTTGTAGGCTAAAACCATGCCAAAAGCTTCACTCTTAAGTTTTAGAAAGTAAACCTAAGTCCATCTTGAGAAATAATATAATGAACAAAATATATATATGCATTATTAAATATTAATAATATTGATAAATTAATTAAATAATTAATGAAAAGGTAAATGAAGAGGCACCTTATGAAAGGTGGTGTCTCATCACCAAGGCAACCCTTGCATGGGTATTTATACAAACATCATTTCTCATGTAAATCATCAATCATATTCATATTTACTCTTATATAATTATCCAGCATGGAACTATTTTCTATTGGATTATTCAATTGAGATAGCTTTCAAGAATATATGGATACGAATATTACATTAGTTGTGTAATTTGGTTTTTAACCATTATCCTAGGGTTTCCCTAAAATTGTGGTCTTTGACCAAGAAGGAAAATAGAAAAGGGAGAAAAAACCATTGTATTATGAAACCACACTTGGGACCATTGCAGCTACAAAGTTTGTGAAAGCTCAGTTATGAAATTTGCGAACCCGCAATCCGTAATCCTTAATTGCAGAAAACAGTCTTGCAGAAAAGGCCTTGCAGAAAGGTAGTAGCGGAAGAAAAATTGTGGAAAGGCAGATTGGCGAAACGACTGAATTGAGGAAGGGAATTACTGCAGAATCAATTTTGTGGAAGGGGATTTTGATCAGCATTTCGGGCTGAAAAAAGAGAACTTTAGTTCTGCTAACTTTCATTGCCATCGGTTTTGGTATTGGAGCTTATCAGAGCCTATAGAAGAATGATGCAGATATGGGGATGAGAACATGGAGTTCCTATAGGACGTGGTCGAGGAAGACAAGTTGCAAAGACAGGAATATAAATGGAATTGAGAGAAATTCAAGCTAGGATGGAATCTATGGAGCAAAAGAATTCAGATAATACAGACTTCAGTGATGAAGAAGAATCTTCTGAAGACAGGAAAGAAGAGGTTACTAAAGAAGTAAAAGTATTGAAGATGTTAATGAAGACTAGTAACAGACCTAGAGTTGAAGTCCCTATATATGAAGTTAATCTTAATGTTGAAGAACTCGTGGACTGGATCAATGCTTTAAACAAGTAATTTGACTTTGGAGGAATTGAAGATAAAAAGAAGGTGAGATATGCAGCGACCATACTGAAAGGGCATGCAACTATCTGGTGGGATCAACTTCAGATCTACAGAGAAAGAAGAGCTAAGTCTAAAATCATCTCCTGGGATAAAATGTTATATAAAATTAAAAGTCGATTATTCCTAAGGATTATCAGTTGACTCTCATTAGACAGCTACAAAATCTTAGATAAAAAGGTATGATTGTTAAAGAATATACAGAAGAGTTCTTTAAGTTGAGTATTAGAGTTGGACATACACAAGGGGACATAGAAAGAGTGGCCAGATATATAAATGGACTAATATTTGAGATACAAGATGAGATTAGCTTGTTGAATTTGAAGACTGTTGAAGATGCTTTTCAGGTAGCCTCCAGGGTAGAAGAGAAGCTACTAAGAAGATGGAACCAGAAGAATCAAGGGAGAGGTTCAGCTAGAGCATCTCCAAGCAGAGGAGGTAAGTTTCAGACCTCTAAAGATGAGGCAAAAGGATCTAGTAGCCGCACACCCCAAAGAGGAGGATTCAAAGGAGGCAGAGGAAGAGGCAGAAATAGAGAGGTGAAGTGCTATACATGTGGAGAATTTGAACACATGTCATGGGAGTGCCCAAGGAATAAACCTACAGCTCAGAGGAATACAAACATTATTGAGGCTCATGAGGAGTCTAATGAAGAAGTTGAGGTGAATAATCCTCCTGAGGAAGGATAAAATCTTATGCTGAAAAGAGTTTTTGCAAAGACATAGAAGAAAGTACATGAACCAGCCTAGAGGAAGAGTCTGTTCAGGACTAAATGCAAGTCACAAGGTAAGCATTGTAATATGGTTATTGACAGTGGTAGTACAAATAATTTGGTCTCCTTTGACATGGTAGAGAATTTGGTATTGGAGAGGATGAAACATCTAGCTCCTTAAAAAGTGTCCTGGTTATAGAAAGGACATCAGCTCTTGGTGAATGAGCAGTGCAATGTGGAGTTTCAAATTTGTACTTATAAATATGTGGTATTATGTGATATAATGCCCATGGATCAGTGCCATATACTCTTAGGGAGTCCATGGAAATATGACAGAAAATCTATTTATGATCAAATAAAGAACACTTATTCTCTAGAAAAGGATGGAAAAAGACATACGTTGTCACCATTGGAGAATGAAGTAGTTCCAGAAGGTTCGGGGTCAAATATTTTGCTGATGACTCAGAAGGAACTATTACCACAAGTCAAGAAGGAGGATGAGCTACATTTTCATCTTATTGGTAAACCAAAGGTAATTTTAATTTCTACAAGTTTATATGGTTTTCCTACTGAAGTTAGAATTTTGCTTGATGAATATGTTGATATCATTGTGAATGAATTATCAAATGATTTACCTCCTGTGAGAAGTATTAGTCATCACATTGACTTAATACCTGGTGCAAGTTTACCAAATAAGTCAGCTTAGAAATTAACTCCTCAAGCGAATGAAGAGATCAAGCAGCAGGTTCAAGAGTTGTTAGATAAAGGGTTGGTGAAAGAGAGTTTGAGTCCTTGTGTAGTACCCACTATACTTATCCCAAAGAAGGATGGTGGATGGTGTATGTGCACTGAATCCAGAGCAATTAATAATATCAATATCAGGTACTTTACCCCGCATTGATTATTTGATGGATTGTCTAAGTGGTTCAAGGTATTTTTCCAAGATAGATTTGAAAAGTGGTTATCATAAAATAAGAATAAGAGAAGGGGATGAATGGAACACTGCATTCAAGACTAATTGTATTGTATGAATGGTTACTAATGCCATTTGGGATTACTAATGCACCTGGTACTTTGATGAGATTGATGAATGAATTCTTGAAGGAATACACTAGAAAATTTGTTATAGTGTATCTAGATGATATTCTGATTTTCAGTCAGAATAAAGAAGAACATTTGAGACATCTCAAATTAGTGTTGGAAACCTTACAAAAGGAGAAGTTGTTGATAAATCTGAAAAAGTGTAGCTTCCTGAAGAAAGAGTTGATTTATTTGGGATTTGTGGTTTCAGAAAAAGGGGTGAATATGGATCCAGATAAAGTGTAATCAATTTTAAGTTGGCCAATTCCAAGGAATGCGTATGAGGTAAGAAGTTTTCATGGTCATGCAATTTTTTATAGAAAATTCATCAGAAATTTTAGTTAAATTTGTGCACCTATAATAGACACTTTCATGGAAAGTAGACAACCTTTCAAGTGGACAGAAGCAGCTGACAGAAATTTCAAATTGTTGAAGAAGAAGATTACTGAGAACCCTATTCTAGCTTTTCCAAGTTTTGATAAGGTTTTTCAAGTAGAGACAAATCCTAGTGGGGCAGCAATAGGGGTTGTATTGAGTCAAGAACAAAGACCAGTGGCATACTTCAATGAGAAGTTAAATGAGGCAAAACAAAAGTATTCCTCATATGACAAGGAGTTATATGTTGTTGTATAAGCTCTCAAGAAATGGAGAGATTACTTGATGCCTAAAGAGTTTGTATTATATTTTGATAATCATGCTTTGCAGTTTATAAATAGTCAGCCTAAACTGAATCAAAAACATGCTAAGTGGGTGAAATGTTTACTGAACTTTACCTTTGTACTCAAACATACAAGTGGAAAATTCAATAAAATTGATGATGCTTTAAGCAGAGTAAGTTTGCTCTTGCAAGAATTTAAGGTCAGTACTTGATTTGAAAATTTGGTTGATATGTATAAGGAAGATGTGGATTTCAAAGATATATATGCAGCCTGTGAGAATCGAGTTGCCCGAAATAGAAGCCAATCGTTAGAATATATGTTACAGGAAGGATTGTTGTTCAAAAATAGTAATTAATGTATTCCAAAATGCTCTATGAGAGAAAATTTGATACATGAGGAACACAGTGGAGGTTTGTCATGACATTTTGGACAAGATTAAACATTTGCTCAGGTGGGTAATTTCTATTTTTGGCTAGGAATGCAGCATGACGTAAAGAATATTTTTGAAGGATGCAAAATATGTCAAAATTGGGTGCTAGTATAAGTTTTAGCTCCGCTTATCACCCTCAGACTAATAGCTAGACTGAAGTGGTAAATAGGAGCTTCAGAAACATATTGAGAATTCTTGTTTATGAAAATCCGAAGCAGTGGGATTTAGCTCTTGCTCAAGATGAATTTGCTTACAATAATTCACCTAATAGAAGTATAGGTATGAGTCCTTTTTAGATTGTATATGGTATGCACCCAAGGCGAGTTTATGAACTTAGAAATTTGGTAGGACAAGAAAGCAGAAGTGCATATGGTGAATTTTTTGCATCCAGTATGCATGAGCTACAAGAAAATGTTAAGAAGAAACTACATGAAAGTGTAGGAAAATACTAAGAGAGAGCATATATGAAAAGAAGAGAAGTTGATTTTCAGGTTGGACATTTAGTAATGACCTATATTCGGAAATAAAGCTTTCCTAAGGGAACCTACAATAAATTGAAACTCAAGAAGATTGGACCTTGCAAAATTTTGAGGAATTTTTCTGCAAATGCATATGAAATAGAACTTCCTTTTGATCTTCAAATTTCTCGAATTTTTAATGTTTCAGATATATATTCTTTTAAAGATTCGGGTGTTCATACATAAACGACTTCAGGTGAAGATGGTTTATTTATAAATTGGCAAGGACAGTAACCACATAAAGAACAACCACATATTGAAACTATCCTTGACAAAAGGGTTTCAAAGAAGACCAGAGACAAAGAATATTTTCAGTATTTGGTAAAGTGGAAGGATCAACCATCTGAAGATGCAGCGTGGATTACAGAACTGGATATTTCCAAGTACAATGTACACCCTGAAGAATTATTTTCTTCCCCCTGAGTATGATGCAGGAGCATCAAGACAAAGTCCTTTGTTTGTTGGATAAGTAGTCAATGCTATTCTTGCGTTTCCATATAATCAATTCTATAAGGATAGAGTTAGTTGTTAGGATTTATTTTGATTATAATAACTAGCAATTTGGCACTGTTGTCCTCAAATCTTGTGAGAAATTGCTCAAGAATAGGAATTGTTATAAATTTACTTTCCTTAGGAGTTTAGATCCTGTTGTTGTGGATCTGACAGGTTTGTTTTAAACCTATTTAATTGTAATTGATCTAAGTGTGAAGAGGAACAGGAGGAAGAGTGTGTGTGTGTGTAAGAGCAAGCAAGAAAGAGATGTGAGTGTATTGGTTGTTGATAAAATGAAGAACAGAGTTTAAATATATGTGTTTGTGTTGAATATTTAATGTCTTCTCTCAATAACCAGAAACGTCAGTTTACACTCTCGATGTGCATGGTCTAACAATTAGTTAAAGAATCCTCAAAGAGGGAGATACATTTCCGCACAATGATTTATTAAACCATGATCAAACTCGATTGTTATAGTCTAAGTTAAGAGTCCTGAAATTTAGTAGATCGACGATTACGGTTAATTTCTGCAACGGAAGAGTGCAGATATGCAACATTAGATCAAGATCTACAACCCGCAATAGATCGACGGTCGAGAAAAATAATCGATGGTTCGTAAGAGCTGAATTGTGGAATCCCAACTTTGGAGAAGTGGAAAGGAGGATACGTAATCCGAAATCCGCATGCAGAATCGACCATTGTAGCTGCAAAGTTTGCAGAAGTTCAATTATGAATGTTGTGAACCCGCAATCCACAATTGCGGAAAAGGTCTTGAGAAAAACAGTCTTGTAGAAAAGGACTTGTGGAAAGGTAGTTGGAGAAGAGAAATTGCGGAAGGGCATCATTGCAGAATCAAGCTTGCGAAAGGGGATTTTGATCAGCATTTCAGGCTGAAAAAGATAGCTTTAGGTCTGCAAGCTTTCATTGCCATCAATAGCACTTTGATTGTCACACTAAAGTGTAGTTGAATATTGCTACTGGAATCCAAATTTTGAAAGGATTTGTCGAAGCCATAAAACTTCTTGACTTGCATTCACTATGACTGGATAATTTACTTCTACTAAAGAAGGAGCAATAGCTTGTTGTTTATTACAATCCCAAGTGATAGGTCTAGAACCAAGACTAAAAACATAATTTGTAGTCTCATCATTAAGGTCTTCGACCCAATTGTAATCATTGAATCCAGTAAACAAAGGAGTATTCCCTGAACTATAATGTATCCCAAACTGAATTGTACCTCAAATATACATAAGTATCATTTTTACTGCTTTGCAATTAATTTCATAGCCCATTTGTATGTACTAGGCAACGAGACAAACATCAAAGGAAATATCACGATGAGTATGAGTCAAGATTTCTAACTAATTGATTGTACAAGGTGGCATCTACTTCAGGGGTAATGTGTATGGCATAAAGTTTGGTTCTATATTGGAAGGAAGAAAGGGTTGGTTTACGATCTTCCATGTGGAAACGAAGAAGGTCACAAGCATACTTAAACTAATAAATAAAAATCCATTCTTGGGTTTGCAAGACTTGGAGACCAAGAAAATAATGCAAAGTTCCTAAGACAATCATTTCAAATTTCTTTTTAAGGTTGAATTTCACATGGGTCAAAAGTTTAGGGTTAATACCAATAAGAATAAGGCCATGGTCAACATAAAGAAGAGGGATCATGAGATGGTTTCCTAATTTATTGGCATAGTCACATCGATGCATAATGACATCTAGAAAAACCAATGTCAAGGAGAAATCTATCCATTTTAGAATTCCAAGCCTAAGGAGCTCTCTTAATACCACAGAGAAATTCCTTAAGGACAAGGCTAGAGTCATTCTAAGCATAGTTGAAAGTTTGTTCCATGTAAAATTATTCTTTCTAATCCATATGCAAGAAGGCATATTTAACATCCATTTGGTGGACCTCCCATTTATGTGAAGCAGCAAGGCTGAGAATAAGACATATGGAGTTCATTTTGGTGACAAGGGAAAATGTTTCATTGTAGTCAATTCCTCAACTTAGGAAACTCCTTTAGCAACTAATATTTCCTTCAGTCTTTCAAAGGTTCCATATAATGAATACTTAATTAAATGCACCCATTTACATTTGACAAGTTTTATTCCTTTCGGAAGAGGTACAAGATCCCAAATATCATTTTCCATTTAGGAAATATATTTTTTATTCATAGTTGTGTCCAAATTTGGATGGATAGAATATTTGACAAATGTCTCTAGATCATGAGTCTCCAAAACTTGATCCAAAAGATAAGAGGCTTGCTCATTGGAATTGTGAACGTGTTCAACACTTATTTGTGGGATAACCAGCAATATCACCAACTACTTCTCATGTTAAAAGAACACATCTAGCAAGCGATGGTTCTGGTGCAGATTCATGTTCAATGGACCCAACTAGAGGAACATGATAAGGTGTAGGTGTATTTTCATCCTCGTTGTCATCATTTGAAGAAGAAGCTAGAGTAGGATCACTAGTAGAGAAATTGGGAATATAAGGTGTCACAATTGCCAAAGATGTATCATAGGACAAAGATGGCACAAATGCCAAATCAAGCTTAGAGGCCAGGATATTTTCATCAAAATTAACATCTCTTCGAATAATAATGTCATTACATCTAGGTTTAAGAATTCTATAACCTTTTACACCTTCAAAATATCCAACAAATATGCACTTCTCACCCATAGGAAGTAATGCTTTCCATTTTTCATCAGGAATGTGATCCCATGCTTCACTATAAAACGCATGAAAGTGGTTTACATTATTTATTCCATGATTCATATGATGTTATATCTTTTAAATCCTTTGTGGGGGTGTGATTGACTATGCAATTGGCACAAATAATGGATTCTTCCCAAAATGGAGGAATTAATCTGTTAGGTTGGATCATGCAATTTGTCATTTTCCTTAATGTGTGATTTTTCTCTTGGAAACACCATTTTGCTATTTTTTGTATGGAATAGTATATTGCATTTGAATTCCCTATGCAGTGCATTAATTTGTAATTTTATTGTTTACATATTTTCCTCCATTATCAACTCTTAACTTGTGTATTTCATGTCCAACTTGTTTTTCTAGAGGGGTCTTGTAGGCCAAAACATGTCAAAAGCTTCACTCTTAAGTTTTAGAAAGTAAACCTAAGTGCATCTTGAGAAATAATGTAATGAACAATATATATGCATTATTTAATATTAATAATATTGATAAATTAATTAAATGAAGAGGTGAATGAAGAGGCACCTTATGAAAGGTGGTGTCTCATCACCAAGGCAACCCTTGCATAGGTATTTATAGAAGTATCATTCCTCATTTAAATCATTATTCATATTCATATTTACTCTTATATAATTATCCAACATGGAACTATTTTCTATTGGACTATTCAATTGAGATAGCTTTCAAGAATATATGGATACAAATATTACAATAGTTGTGTAATTTGGATTTTAACCATTATCCTAGGGTTTCCCTAAAATGTGGTTTTTGACCAAGAAGGAAAATAGAAGAGGTAAAACAATAAAAAGAAGAAAAGGGAGAAAAAAAACTATTGTATTATGAAACCATACTTGGTTTTTTTTTCAGCCACTACAGGTTGTATGATAAAGGAAAAATAATTAAATTAATGAGTGAAGGATCCATCATATTTTTAGATTAACAAATATTGAAGTTCTTTACAAGTATATTTAAGAAAATTTTTACTAAGAGTGAGTCCGAAGGATTAATATTTCTTATTTATAAAAGTTAATCCCCAAGATTTGAACTTAGGTGGGGAGGGTAAAATTCCTTCTTCCCAACCACCCAATCTACACACAATCCATAAAGAAGTTTTAAGAAGAGAAGAAGTCAAAGTTAAAATAAAAATTCCTTCCAAGGGAACTACATTAGGGTTTATTACGCCCTTTGTTCTACCTCTTATCAAAGGCCTCAAAAACAAATTATCGACAAAAGAACCTGTTGCACCTGCAACAATTTCCCAAAATTCTAAAAATTTTAGGACCCTCCTTTACTTTGAATAAGTTTGTTTTCTTCCGGTTTCAGCCTGGTGACTTTTGGTCTATGGATTTTTGGAATGTTTTACAACTTTTTGAATGGATATCAATCGATCTGTTTTTCTCCTTTAATGCTTTAAAAATGATCCCTTCCATTATCAAGCTCATCGTTGTTTTTTTTTGCATACCTTCGAAGTCTTGCTGAATCGGGAGTTAAGTCATTTGTTTTTGCCCGACGTTGCGGACGGGTTATGGTTTTGGACCCCGACATTACGGACCATTTGGACTTCTGAGTTTTCGCTTTCCCACCGATCCATGTGTATCGGAGCTCTTTACTTTCTGTTCCCTCCACCGTTGCGGGCGGGAATGAATTTCGCCTTTCCGATAAAGACTCTCCGGGTTGCCGATGTGAGTTTATGATCATTGCTTTATCGGGATTCCTACTGTTGCGGACGAAGCTCAGCTTACGGATGCCCGACGTTGCGGAGGAGTCTGAGTTGTTGCCCCCCGATCTCGGTCCCCGCCGACGCCCGATCGTCGTTTTGTTATTTATTCACGCGCTGGGTTCGACGTTGTGGATGGGGTAAGGCTGGTGACTGTCCGCCGTTGCGGATGGGCTAGAGTTCTCACCGCCCGATTCACTTTCGTCCCGCGGCCGATTCAGAGCACGTCGCACGTGCGAACCTTTTATATATATGGGGGGCGGGGGGTTTGGATTTTTTATTGTTATTTTGCGCCCGAGCTGTCGTTATCCTCTCCGCGCTGTCGACCCTGCGAACCTTGTGGAGCTCCGTGCTTGTACCCGCATCCAGGTGTCGGTTGGAAACTCGACCGTTGTCGCCTCATCAGCTGCGCATCACTGCCAGGTAGGATCTTTACCGCCCTACCTCGTGTTTTTCAAGGTTTTGATTGGGTAAAATTTTTGTTGCGGTCGGGGTATTGATAGGATTATGTCCCCGTAATCCCTTTTTCGCTCACACACGGAGTTTTCACCCGCGGCTAGGGTTGCCATAGTCGTTTCCCTTTGCATGTTGCGCCTNGGTTGCCATAGTCGTTTCCCTTTGCATGTTGCGCCTACAGTTCGAAAATTGCCGGTTGGGATAGCAGTTTGCGGTTAGAGGGGGGGGGGGTCGTTTTTCCTTTATAAAGCCCGCATAGTATCTTTTGACCTCGGCCGTTTCGGTTCGCCCCACGCACAGTGGATGAAGGCGCGATGCAGGCGGCCGTTATGCCGCCTGCACCTGGTTTTTCTTTGCAATGATTAGACCTCAAAGAATTTTGCGGTCAAGTTTCCCTCCACTGGTGTTTTTTCTTTCCTTTACCTGGTTGTCGAACCCCAACTTTCTCGCCCGCGCCATTCCACGCTGTCCGTCAGTCTTGTTTCTTTAAAAACCTAGGCGGTTTGAGGTCTGTGTTGCTTTAGTATTGCGTTTTGAAGATAGTTGGGTGGGATGAAAGCGTCGTACGCAGAAAAAGAATGTTTATGCCCGCAGTGTATTAGCCACACTAATGTAATTACCTTTCCGCGGTAACATGAACCATTGCCGTTTTCATCCTTGATAAAACTATGTCGTCGAAATGTTTGATTTTGTGAAAGATACATTGGCCTTTTGCTTTTAAGCTCCATACATTTGCATTGCAAGTTATTTTACTAGGGGAAACGGTACGGTGAGGTGGTGGCTCACTGTATTGCGCAGGACTTAGTTTTTTTAGTTAGGGCATTGTTGGATTGGGCGTGCATGCATTGGTTTCCATGACCGGTTTTCACTTTAAATGGCACTTTGCATATGATGGGCATTTTTTGCTTCAATGAGTTGTTATCATGGAAAAAATTGGCATACTGTGAAATAATAGAGATTTAATACCAGCCAAATTATGATTGATCAAGTTGTAGTATCATACAGTAGAAGGACATTGCTCATTATATTGCAGTAGTGGGCTGAGTCTATTTCGCGCTGGTAGTTCTGATAGTCAGGACATGGCTGGGTTGTGCATACATGTGTTGGTTTCTTTTCTTGCTTGCACATTAACATAGGATAATAGCACATTGCACAGTATTGCATACTAGTTCAATTTTTCAGCCTGAAGGGCTTATGTCTTAATTTCATTACAGTCATGATACGCTTAAGAAAGAATAAACTGCTGCACAATGTTCGCAAGTTCGAATTGCTTAATGTCATAATGTTTACATGGCAGGAAGAACTTACAATGTCCAAAAGGCAGAAAAAGAAGGCCCCTATGGTTGAAGAACAATCAGCAATAGAGGTCGTCACACAGACAGAATATATATATGAGGACACCCAATGTGTCTCGGGTGTTGAGCCTGAGTATAAATGGGACGAGATATACAGATTGATTTCCCACAGGGAAGTCCCAGATATGGGTCTCGAAGAGGAGCCTATTTATGCCAACATAGAGAAATCCGCCATCATGAAGGTGGCTACTAGACCAGAGCTGTTTCCATGCTCTGATGTTATGAGATGGATTCTGCCCCACACAAACAACAACACAATGCTTATAGGAAATGTCGAAGGTCAGGGCTATGCTGCATTTAGCCCAGGATATGTGGCACTGGCTTACCACCTGCCAGAGCCTCAAATCTTCCTGTCAAATGATTGGTTGGATAACCTCAGGATGGATTTGGTGGAAACACTGAAGAGAATGCTCTTGCCAGGAAAGCTCTATCGACACAGAGCAACGGAGGATTATGATACAACGAGCTTAAGAGCTCCTTACAGATTTGTAGCTCTGATGCTAAACAGGATCTTTGGTAGAGCCAGTGGCAAATTCTTCAAATTTGAATGGGTCCCCATTATGTTCCATGTGGCGACCCAAGGAACAATCTTCAACTGGGCCAGCCTCGTATCCAGCAATCTCTCTTCTTGCGTAGCTGCAACCTTAGGAGGAGGAGAATCCCGTAAAAAATCTGAATTCTATATGAGTTCATTTTTTATAGACTGCATACTATGTAACCAGCCTTTCCCCGGCCTCAAGTGTGCTTGGGACAGAGAGAGAATGCCTATATATGCAGCTTACAAACCATTGTGGGCTCATCAATACCACAGTTATTACAAAGATATATGTGAGCATTTCATTATGCCCCTATACACGCTTATCTTCCGGAAGGAATGTGACTGCATGTCGGAAGATGCTATGCAGGTAATAGGGGAGTATGGAGATTATTTCTTGACCGACAATGGTATGTATCTTAGAATGTATGGAGGCTCAAAGACACCGTATCTGCTGCCAAAGTATGCAACGGATTATATAATCCATAAAGAGGCGATCAGACAAGTTTTCATTGACGGAGTTGGTCATTTCCTGTTCCATCATAAGAAAGCTGCATATCCCCCTTTACCTTTCAAGTTAGGTAGCTGCGGATTCGCCAATGTAAAACAAGCTGCCGAATTCATAGAGGAACTAGGGAAGTTTCGTTTTGGGGAGATGCCTTTCCGGCACAATGACACTCTTGGTAAAGTGGCGGAGCACTGCAAGAAGCATAAAGTGTTCTTTGAATATACCCATCATTATGATAAGGATGAATCTTTTTTTCGAAGAGCTCCAAACATCACGGCACTCAGCAGAAGATTCAAACCAAAGAACCCCACCAAAGGTGGAAAAGGGGGAGAGCAGGCCAAAGTTGAACAAGCCAGAGTTGAAGAAGGAGCCAAAAGGATAAGGGAGGAAGCTCAGAGGATGGAGAATGAGGCTGCAGAATGGCTGTAGAAGGGAGAAGAAGAGAAAAGGAAAGCTGCCCAGGAAGCAGCTGAACTAGCAAAAGAAGCAGCCAGAGAAACAGAAGAGGCAGCTAGGCAAACAGCCGAAGAAGCACAGATAAAACTAAATGAAGAGCCCCAAGGGCAGGAGGCTGAAAAGATAGAGGTAACACAACAGTCAGCCTCTGAAACACCAACAGTGCAGAGTCAGGAAGAGGAAAACCCTGAGGTGTAAATCCTTCAAGTACCTACTTCTAGCACTCCTGTAACCCCTATGCTCCAACTAGTGCCTTTCGTCCAGAAGGAAGGGGAAGAAGTCCCTGATTTCAGTACTATATATTATGACAGGACTACTAAAAGAATAATGAGGAGGACAGAAAAGAAGGTGGAGGCGAAAGATCTATCAGGGAATATGGTCACAGACACAGCAGTCATGCTAGGGACGGACAAAGACCCTATGCTCACGATAAGGGCCGGGGCTGCACTAATTGATGCCTCCGCTGATAACATAAGCAAGGTAATGATGGAATTAGAGTCAGCTAAGAAGACCACTGCTCAGCTAAAAGACACACTGAGACAAGAAAGAGGAGAGGGTAGCAGACTTAAGAGGAAGTATGAACACGTGCTAAGGGAAATGGAATCCACAAAGGGTGAAATCCATGCCCTCCAGGTAGAAGCGCAAGCCAAGGAAACAGCACAAGAGGCTCTAGAAAATGCGCAACAGGAAGTTCAAGATCTGAAGAATGAAAAAGAACAGTTGAGGGCAAAAGTGGAAGACCTAGAGGCGCAGCAGTCCATTATCTATGAGTCCAATACTACATACACCCAAGAACTGAAAGAGCAGTTGGCATCTCTGACTGCTGAACTAGAGACAGCAAAGGAACAGCAAGTCGATCTGCAGCCGTTTAAAGAATATATCTTAGCGCAAAAGGCTACATTGATGGAGCTGCAGACTGCTCTGGAAGAAGAAATATGCAAAGTTCTCCAAATGGACAGCAGGTTAGAGGAGATCATAGAAACTTCTCCCTATTTCGTAGACAGGTCCCAAGAGGTGCTCGAGGTTTTGAACGCCAAAATGGCAAGACCAGAAGATGATCCCGAGATTCCAGGAGAGCTACCAGCCAAAGATCATCAAACCCTCAGGAAAGATCACAGCCTAGTAGAATTTGCCATCAGCACTGCTGAGGACTTTAAGAAGGTTGTCCGACGGACACAGGTAGCATGCGCAGAATACGTCAAAAGGTTCCTTAATGCATACAACCGCTGCCAGACAGAGGTTGAGCTTAGGTTTGAAGAATTCCCGGATCATGAGACCTTTGTAGAAGTATTGCAGAAAAGACATCAAGACGCAGAGGCCAGGACACAGCAAATTCAATCCATTGATGCCATAGTACTGAAGAATGAGGTGGGCCATGCAGCCATAAGCATACAAATTCTAGAAGACCAGTTTCGGTTGACCCCAGCAAGGATCGAGGCCATCAGGAACCAAGTCGACAAGTTTGAAATCAATATTCAGTTCCTAGAGCCAGGCGCGTTTGAAGGCCTTGCCAAAGAAGCAGCAGCGTGGAAAAAATTCCTAGAAAACCAAGCCGGGTCCTCCTCATAAAGGACCGGTCAACTCGTTATTAATGTAATATTTTTTGTAAAAGTTTTGAAGAATGAAGCGTTGGGAAAGAAAAAGGTTGGGAAGCCCAAAGGTCACTTTGGGCAGCCCAACCATTTTTACCTTTTTGTATAAAAGTAGGAAGCGTAGAGAGAAAGAGGGGGCTTTTTTCCCCAGTAAGACTGGATGATGTATTGTAAGAAGAACTATTTCCTTTTGCAATAAAGATTACAGTTTTCCTGTTGAAAGAAGATCGGTGGGGTTTCAAATGTGTTGCCATGGACAGTTGAAAGATGAACTATTTTGTTTTTCAGCATTGTGTTCATGAATCGTGAGATCGTTCTAACTTATGACCTATGTCTTGCTTAAATGATTTCTGATTTATTTTATGAAATAACCACCATGAGTAATGCATGCTTATCATGAAACAATTAGCTATCTGGTTGTGAAATATTTTTTATTGTTCATACATGTAGAAGTTAATGTCAGCTATCTGTAATTGCTTTTGTTATGTGTGCACATCCACATTACTCATACACATTAATTATGTAAGCTGGCTCCCCGGGGATAGGTAGGTAGGGATAGATAGATAGCTAGATCATAGATACATGTGTGATTCAATATAGGTGAGCCTAAGACGAGAGGTAAGAACCTGCGCACCACATTGTGGCTGCTCCCTGTATTCTTCACCACCCCGCATGATTAGTTAGATAATTGCATTTTATATTTAAGTTAAAATACAAATTCCGGTGGACTGGGCCGCAACCGGTAAAACCTTTGTTTGTGTTTGACCTACGGTAGTCGGACCGCAAAACCGGACGGATTCCGTATACCAAACAGTCAACGGGCTAGTTGGGAACGTTGATTGGGGAGAATCCCTTACTGTTGCCGCCTGTGAATTTCCAGGCCTCATCAGTTTTGGCGCTAGAAGGAGGGCCGCCAGTAAAGGCTGGTCGTGGAACTTAATTTCCCGAAACCATCCTACCAGCAGATGTTTGAAGCTTTCAACCTAACCCAAGTATTCGCAGTTTTCAGTGCTATCCTTAAATGATTGTTTTTCCCAGTGGCTTATCTGTTTTCCTTTGCTCATAGCTTGTAATCAACCCAACCCTCTACCAGCTTGGAGAGCTAGGTCACCTCTGAACCTGACTCCTCCTTTGCGTAACCTTCCTCAAGCCTTTGACAAGCTCTTGCCCAAGTTTGACCCTGTGGAAAATATCGTTGTAGATGATCACCTTCAAAGCTTCTACCTAGCATTAGAAGGGCTAAGGGCTGGGGAGTATGAAGATGTGGTTTGTAGACTTTTTCCGCACACTCTGAAAGGAGCAGCAGCATCTTGGTACTTTGGTCTACCTGCAAATTCCATTCCGAATTGGGACACCTTTGAGAGGGTTTTCAGAAGTAGATACACAACTCAGAAGACACATGCCTCGTTTATGAAAGGGATTGGTTTGTTAAGAAAAGAGAGGAATGAAAAGGTACATAGTTTCACTCAGAGATTTTCACTATATTTAAAAAAAAAATCTGCTATGAACAGACCTTCAGATAAAGTCTTGATTGAGTATTATACCTCAGCCTTAGGACCTGAGCTGGCCATGTTTGCCAAGATGAAAGTCAAGCCTACACTGGTAGAGACTTATCAAGAGGCTGAGAAGGTAGAGGCTAAAAGTGAGAGTGTAGAAGACTATCCTGACTCACTTGAAGAGAAGACCACTGTAAGAAGAAGCTCACTGCTGTTTAAATCTAGAGAAGATCAACCACATGATTATCATGAGATGATGAAAGTGCTTCAGAAAATGTCCAACCAAATTGTAGATCTGGAAAAGGAGAGGGACATTCAGAAAACAAATAAGCCACACTATCCCAAAAGGGAAGATAACAACCAATGGCAAGTCCACCTCCTAATTTGGCATCAATAAACATAACAGAAATAGGAGGGGATAATTTTTGTACCTTTCATCAACAACATCACTCTGAGAAGAAGTGTCCTCAATGGTTACATTCAATGACATTAGTGATGAATAAGTTGTTGGATCCAGAATTGACTAAGGGCAGTGGTGAGGAAGAAAAGGAGAAACAGATCGTAAGCAAACCAGAGGATGATACTATGTTCTCATGGAATGGCATTTCACTGTTTAACATTGAAGATGACACTCCTAAATCTGAATGCACATCCATAACTAGAAGGGACAAAATTTTCACCATCCAAGACAATGCAATGATTTCTAAGGTTAACAGTTTGCAGGAGAATGTTAAGAAACTGGACGAAGGCAAAGCACATCAGAACAATACCCTCAACCAGAGGACAGAACCAACCACTAAGACTGTCGATCCTGTAGAGGAAAAGATAGGGATCAGTGGGAAGAACTCTGATGAAACTCAAGAGCTAGCAAAGGATATACCTATTCAAAACCAACCAGGAGAAGAAGACCAAGAACCAGGTTGGAAAGAAAACCTTGACACCCCTCCTTTTCTCTTGACTCTAGAGATGCTGAATTACAATGTGCATAATTGCTTAGTAGACTCTGGAGCAGCAGTAAATGTGATGCCCCTTGAGATTTGTAAAAGGATTAATGGACAGCTAGAGTCCACAGCTCGTGA
>LPNX010166842.1:385144-404838 GCA_001517045.1 Pseudotsuga menziesii | reverse complement strand
GGTTCCATTTCAATAACAGCACAGTTGGACCATGGTTAGGTAATCCATGTCTAAATCCAGCTCATTCCTTTGTTTTTATTTATAATTTTTCAGGAATGGGCAAAAATTTTGTTTCTTTTGTACATAAATAAATGGCTTTATTGCTTATGTTCTTTTCTTATTTCAGTACTTTGAGGTTTCTTTCTTTTGACTACTTGCTTTGCTGCTGTTTTCTTTATGGTACTTTGCTAGTTTTCCTTTTGTTTTGAATAAGAGGCAAACTTTTGGTCGCAATGGAAACATCAGGGTTCTGTATTAACCAAAATCTTGAGTGAAAGACTGTGCTTAAAAGTATAGAGTGTCTTCTAGTAACCGTATTCCTAACTGGCAGAGCATTCATTTGAAGTCTTACTTAATCCCTGTAAATAACTCAAGAGTGAAAAAGGTCTGAAGTACTATTTCGAGGCTCCATCCATTTCACATCTTAAATACCCAAGGAAGTGACAGCAAAAGACCCACGGAAAGGAAGCAGAGTGGAACAGTTTATCATATATAAATGATCCCAAGCCATAAATTGAAGAAAGGTCAGAAGATATTAAGAGTAAAAGCTCCTGAAAGAAACAGGACATATCAAAGCAAAGCTCGAAAGGCATTAATCTCAAAGCGTAAAGTATCAAATGGCCACAAGATCCTCTCCGTCCGTGAATTGAAGTATGAAATATATCATTCACACAAAATGACACTATGGGATAGAGGATCCTGAATTAAAATTCAGTAAGAAAGGCCTGCAGAAGACTCCTATCATAAGAACTAAAGTTCAGAAGGCACAAAAGTGCAAAATGGCATGGGAATGAGGAACAAAAGGATAATGCTGTTACTCTCTGTCACAATCATGTGGTGTCTAGGATGTAACTACCAAAGGGCAGGTAAATAAACCTCATCCATTTGGCCTCAAAAGAGTTATTCAGACCTGAAATACTGCTGATGTTACCTTCTCCCGAAAAGATGGGGTTCTTCTAAGTAATTTAATGCACAAGTGGCCTTGCTTAGGAATACAAACATCTAGAAGATTTCGATTTTATTCAGACAGTCTTAAGATGGGAGAGAGAGTTAATTCAGAGATCTGGGGGTTCACCAAGTAGTCGCCAATTGTTGCACCTGCAACAATTTCCCAAAATTCTAAAAATTTTAGGACCCTCCTTTACTTTGAATAAGTTTGTTTTCTTCCGATTTCAGCCTGGTGACTTTTGTTCTATGGATTTTTGGAATGTTTTACAGCTTTTTGAATGGATATCAATCGATCTGTTTTGCTCCTTTAATGCTTTAAAAATGATCCCTTCCATTATCAAGCTCATCGTTGTTTTTTTTTGCATACCTTCGAAGTCTTGCTGAATCGGGAGTTAAGTCATTTGTTTTTTCCCGACGTTGCGGACGGGTTATGGTTTTGGACCCCGACGTTACGGACCATTTGGACTTCTGAGTTTTCGTTTTCCCGCCGATCCATGTGTATCGAAGCTCTTTACTTTCTGTTCCCTCCGCCGTTGCGGGCGGGTCTGAATTTCGCCTTTCCGATAAAGACTCTCCGGGTTGCCGATGTGAGTTTATGATCATTGCTTTATCGGGCTTCCTACTGTTGCAGACGAAGCTCAGCTTACGGACGCCCGACGTTGCGGAGGACTCTGAGTTGTTGCCCCCCGATCTCGGTCCCTGCCGACGCCCGATCGTATTTTTGTTATTGATTCATGCGCTGGGTTCGACGTTGCAGATGGGGTAAGGCTGGTAACTGTCCGCCGTTGCGGATGGGCTGGAGTTCTCGCCGCCCGATTCACTTTCGTCTCGCGGCCGATTCAGAGCACGCCGCACGTGCGAACCTTTTATATATACGGGGGGCGGGGGGTTTGGATTTTTTATTGTTGTTTTGCGCCCGAGCTGTCATTATCCTCTCCGCGCTGTCGACCCTGTGAACCTTGTGGAGCTCCGTGCTTGTACCCGCATCCAGGTGTCGGTTGGAAACTCAACCGTTGTTGCCTCATCAGTTGCGCATCACTGCCAGGTAGGATCTTTACTGCCCTACCTCGTGTTTTTCAAGGTTTTGATTGGGTAAAAATTTTGCTGCGGTCGAGGTATTATAGGATTATGTCCCCGTAATCCCTTTTTCGCTCACACACGTAGTTTTCACCCGCGGCTAGGGTTGCCATAGTCGTTTCCCTTTGCATGTTGCGCCTACAGTTTGAAAATTGCCGGTTGGGATAGCAGTTTGCGGTTAGAGGGGGGGGAGTCATTTTTCCTTTATAAAGCCCGCATAGTATCTTTTGACCTCGGTCGTTTCGGTTCGCCCCGCGCACAGTGGATGAAGGCGCGGTGCATGCGGCCGTTATGCCGCCTGCACCTGGTTTTTCTTTGCAATGATTAGACCTCAAAGAATTTTGCGGTCGAGTTTCCCTCCACTGGTGTTTTTTCTTTCCTTTACCTGGTTGTCGAACCCCAACTTTCTCACCTGCGCCGTTCCACGCCGTCTGTCGGTCTTGTTTCTCTGAAACCCTAGGCGGTTTGAGGTCTGTGCTGCTTTAGTATTGCGTTTTGAAGATAGCTGGGTGGGATGAAAGCGTCGTACGCAGAAAAAGAATGTTTATGCCCGCAGTGTATTAGCCACACTGATGTAATTACCTTTCCGCGAGTAACATGAACCATTGCCGTTTTCATCCTTGATAAAACTATGTCGTCGAAATGTTTGATTTTGTGAAAGATACATTGGCCTTTTGCTTTTAAGATCCATACATTTGCATTGCAAGTTATTTTACTAGGGGAAACAGTACGGCGAGGTGGTGGCTCACTGTATTGCACAGGACTTAGTTTTTTTAGTTAGGGCATTGTTGGATTGGGCGTGCATGCATTGGTTTCCATGACCGGTTTTCACTTTAAATGGCACTTTGCATATGATGGGCATTTTTTTGCTTCAATGAGTTGTTATCATGGAAAAAATTGGCATACTGTGAAATAATAGAGATTTAATACTAGCCAAATTATGATTGATCAAGTTGTAGTATCATACAGCAGAAGGACATTGCTCATTATATTGCAGTAGTGGCCTAAGTCTATTTCGCGCTGGTAGTTCTGATAGTCAGGACATGGCTGGGTTGTGCATACATGTGTTGGTTTCTTTTCTTGCTTGCACATTAACATAGGATAATAGCACATTGCACAGTATTGCATACTAGTTCAATTTTTCAGCCTGAAGGGCTTATGTCTTAATTTCATTACAATCATGATACGCTTAAGAAAGAATAAACTGCTGCACAATGTTCACAAGTTCGAATTGCTTAATGTCATAATGTTTACATGGCAAGAAGAACTTACAATGTCCAAAAGGCAGAAAAAGAATGCCCCTATGGTCGAAGAACAATCAGCAATAGAGGTCGTCACACAGACAGAATATGTATGAGGACACCCAATGTGTCTCGGGTGTTGAGCCTGAGTATAAATGGGACGAGATATACAGATTGATTTCCCACAGGGAAGTCCCAGATATGGGTCTCGAAGAGGAGCCTATTTATGCCAACATAGAGAAATCCGCCATCATGAAGGTGGCTACCAGACCAGAGTTGTTTCCATGCTCTGATGTTATGAGATGGATTCTGCCCCACACAAACAACAACACAATGCTTATAAGAAATGTCGAAGGTCAGGGCTATGCTGCATTTAGCCCAGGATATGTGGCACTGGCTTACCACCTGCCAGAGCCTCAAATCTTCCTGTCAAATGATTGGTTGGATAACTTTAGGATGGATTTGGTGGAAACACTGAAGAGAATGCTCTTGCCAGGAAAGCTCTATCGACACAGAGCAACGGAGGATTATGATACAGCGAGCTTAAGAGCTCCTTATAGATTTGTAGCTCTGATGCTAAACAGGATCTTTGGTAGAGCCAGTGGCAAATTCTTCAAATTTGAATGGGTCCCCATTATGTTCCATGTGGCAACCCAAGGAACAATCTTCAACTGGGCCAACCTCGTATCCAGCAGTCTCTCTTCTTGCGTAGCTGCAGCCTTAGGAGGAGGAGAAGCCCGTAAAAAATCTGAATTCTATATGAGTTCATTTTTGATAGACTGCATACTATGTAACCAGGCTTTCCCCGGCCTCAAGTGTGCTTGGGACAGAGAGAGAATGCATGTATATGCAGCTTACAAACCATTGTGGGCTCATCAATACCACAGTTATTACAAAGAAATATGTGAGCATTTCATTATGCCCCTATACACGCTTATCTTCCGGAAGGAATGTGACTGCATGTCGGAAGAGGCTATGCAGGTAATAGAGGAGTATGGAGATTATTTCTTGACCGACAATGGTATGTATCTTAGAATGTATGGAGGCTCAAAGACACCGTATCTGCTGCCAAAGTATGCAACGGATTATATAATCCATAAAGAGGCGGTCAGACAAGTTTTCATTGACGGAGTTGGTCATTTCCTGTTCCATCATAAGAAAGCTGCATATCCCCCTTTACCTTTCAAGTTAGGTAGCTGCAGATTCGCCAATGTAAAACAAGCTGCCGAATTCATAGAGGAACTAGGGAAGTTCCGTTTTGGGGAGATGCCTTTCCGGCGCAATGACACTCTTGGTAAAGTGGCGGAGCACTGCAAGAAGCATAAAGTGTTCTTTGAATATACCCATCATTATGATAAGGATGAATCTATTTTTCGGAGAGCTCCAAACATCACGGCACTCAGCAGAAGATTCAAACCAAAGAACCCCACCAAAGGTGGAAAAGGGGGAGAGCAGGCCAAAGCTGAACAAGCCAGAGTTGAAGAAGGAGCCAAAAGGATAAGGGAGGAAGCTCAGAGGCTGGAGAATGAGGATGCAGAATGGATGCAGAAGGGAGAAGAAGAGAAAAGGAAAGCTGCCCAGGAAGCAGCTGAACTAGCAAAAGAAGCAGCCAGAGAAACAGAAGAGGCAGCTAGGCAAACAGCCGAAGAAGCACAGAGAAAACTAAATGAAGAGCCCTAAGGGCAGGAGGCTGAAAAGATAGAGGTAACACAACAGTCAGCCTCTGAAACACCAACAGTGCAGAGTCAGGAAGAGGAAAACCCTGAGGTGCAAATCCTTCAAGTACCTACTGCTAGCACTCCTGTAACCCCTATGCTCCAACTAGTGTATTTCGTCCAGAAGGAAGGGGAAGAAGTCCCTGATTTCAGTACTGTATATTATGACAGGACTACTAAAAGAATAATGAGGAGGACGGAAAAGAAGGTGGAGGCGAAAGATCTATCAGGGAAGATGGTCACAGACACAGCAGTCATGCTAGGGACGAACAAAGACCCCATGCTCACGATAAGGGCCGGGGCTGCACTAATTGATGCCTCCGCTGATAACATAAGCAAGGTAATGATGGAATTAGAGTCAGCTAAGAAGACCACTGCTCAGCTAAAAGACACACTGAGACAAGAAAGAGGAGAGGGTAGCAAACTTAAGAGGAAGTATGAACACGTGCTAAGGGAAATGGAGTCCACAAAGGGTGAAATCCATGCCCTCCAGGTAGAAGCGCAAGCCAAGGAAATAGCACAAGAGGCTCTAGAAAATGCGCAACAGGAAGTTCAAGATCTGAAGAATGAAAAAGAACAGTTGAGGGAAAAAGTGGAAGACCTAGAGGCGCAGCAGTCCATTATCTATGAGTCCAATACTACATACACCCAAGAACTGAAAGAGCAGCTGGCATCTCTGACTGCTGAACTAGAGACAGCAAAGGAATAGCAAGTCGATCTGCAGCCGTTTAAAGAATATATCTTAGCGCAAAAGGCTACATTGATGGAGCTGCAGACTGCTCTGGAAGAAGAAAGATGCAAAATTCTTCAGATGGACAGCAGGTTAGAGGAAATCATAGAAACTTCTTCCTATTTCGTAGACAGGTCCCAAGAGGTGCTCGAGGTTTTGAACGCCAAAATGGCAAGACCAGAAGATGATCCCGAGATTCCAGGAGAGCTACCAGCCAAAGATCATCAAACCCTCAGGAAAGATCACAGCCTAGTAGAATTTTCCATCAGCACTGCTGAGGACTTTAAGAAGGCTGTCCGAAGGACATAGGTAGCATGCGCAGAATACGTCAAAAGGTTCCTTAATGCATACAACCGCTGCCAGACAGAGGCTGAGCTTAGGTTTGAATAATTCCCGGATCATGAGACCTTTGTATAAGTATTGCAGAAAAGACATCAAGACGCAGAGGCCAGGACGCAGCAGATTCAATCCATTGATGCCATAGTACTGAAGAATGAGGTGGGCCATGCAGCCGTAAGCATACAAATTCTAGAAGACCAGTTTCGGTTGAGCCCAGCAAGGATCGAGGCCATCAGGAACCAAGTCAACAAGTTTGAAATCAATATTCAGTTCCTAGAGCCAGGCGCATTTGAAGGCCTTGCCAAAGAAGCAGCAGCGTGGAAAAAATTCCTAGAAAACAAAGCTGGGTCCTCCTCATAAAGGACCGGTCAACTCGTTATTAATATAATATTTTTTGTAAAAGTTTTGAAGATTGAAGCGTTGGGAAAGCAAAAGGTTGGGAAGCCCAAAGGTCACTTTGGGCAACCCAACCATTTTTACCTTTTTGTATAAAAGTAGGAAGCGTAGAGAGAAAGAGGGGGATTTTTTCCCCAGTAAGACTGGATGATGTATTGTAAGAAGAACTATTTCCTTTTGCAATAAATATTACAGTTTTCCTGTTGAAAGAAGATCGGTGGGGTTTCAAATGTGTTGCCATGGACAGTTGAAAGATGAACTATTTTGTTTTTCAGCATTATGTTCATGAATCGTGAGATCGTTCTAACTTATGACCTATGTCTTGCTTAAATGATTTCTGATTTATTTTATGAAATAACCACCATGAGTAATGCATGCTTATCATGAAACAATTAGCTATCTGGTTGTGAAATATTTTTTATTGTTCATACATGTAGAAGTTAATGTCAGCTATCTGTAATTGCTTTTGTTATGTGTGCACATCCACATTACTCTTACACATTAATTATGTAAGCTGGCTCCCCGGGGATAGGTAGGTAGGGATAGATAGATAGCTAGATCATAGATGCATGTGTGATTCAATATAGGTGAGCCGAAGACGAGAGGTAAGAACCTGCGCACCACATTGTGGCTGCTCCCTGTATTCTTCACCACCCCGCATGATTAGTTAGATAATTGCATTTTATATTTAAGTTAAAATACAAATTCCGGTGGACCGGGTCGCAACCGGTAAAACCTTTGTTTGTGTTTGACCTACGGTAGCCGGACCGCAAAACCGGACGGATTCCCTATACCAAACAGTCAACGGGCTAGTTGGGAACGTTGATTGGGGAGAATCCCTTACTGTTGCCGCCTGCGAATTTCCAGGCCTCAACAGAACCAAGCTAAAGGGGGACCATTTACTGTCGAAAAATTTGAAGACCAAACGTCAATGAAGTAGCATAATCAAGGTGAATCTAACCTTTTCATAAGAATACAAGTCCAGTTGTAACCATGGCTTATGGTTCATATATTCAGATTAAAAAAATAGAAAATGAATTAGTGTGTTGTCAAAATGAAAATATAAGATTACAAATGATAATTGACTTGCTGAATCTTCAAAAGGAGTTTAAAGACAATAGATATTCATATGAAGAAAAATAAATGGAATATTTGTTCGTGCATATTGAAGAATTAAAGCGTCTCAATCAAAAATCACAAAACCAAGGTATCAAGAAGGAATTTGACGACAGTAAGGAAAAAGAAGAACCGACACATTTGAATGCGCTCCTAAACGACAAGGATGAAAAAATTACGAAATTCCATAGAAAGTTGGAAATTCAAGAATCTGAGATATGTCGACATCAACAACAGATGAAAGAAATCCAATACAAATACGATGAAATTAGAAGGGAACACAAGTTGGAAATTACAAAAAGCAATAATACATTAACAAGCAAGACTGAAGAAGTATTTCGACTAAAGAATCATAACAAGATGTTAGTTACAAAGATCAAGAAATTAAAAATAAATTGGAAGTCAGAACAAGTTAATGAATAATTTGAAGAAGAAACTATAGAGAAGCAAGAAAAAATTCATCATCTGAGAAATATTAATCAAGAACTAGAAGAGCAAATCAAAGAGTTAAAAGAGGACAAAAAATCGCAAGTATAAAGGTTCAAAAAGATTTAGAGTAATAACACTCTATTAGAGAACGAATTAGAGAAAATCCAGAAGGAAGCTTCAAGACTCTTAGGAAAACAAATTCAAGTAAAGGAACAAGAAGCCACTCTATTAAACAAACAAACAACAAAAACTCCTTATCGACACCCAAACCATAAAAATCATTTTAACCAACGACAAGGTAAAAATGAACTTAAACGGAGAAGTAATGATTTCAGAAGATAAAGAACACAAAATAAACAAGCTAAACAGAAAACGAGATTTTCTATCCAACAAAGCAATCAACAAGCAACTCCAATGAAGATAGATCTCGGATGGACAACTTCACAAACGATGCGTCAATTTTTCTTGGGAATTCATAACTCATATCGTTTTGTTTCATCTTGTGTTGTAGTTACTAACATAAAGATTGAGAAGATGTCATTACAAACAAGAAATCAGACATAATCTGTGTCTTCAATAAATCTTTGAGGCCAAAGCTTCCCTTAAGGGAAAGGCAATGTATTGAACAAAATATATATGTGCATTAATAAATATTAATAATATTTATAAATTAATTATATGATTAATTGAATAGATAAATGAAGAGGCACCTTATGAAAGGTGGTGTCTCATCACCAAGGAAACCCTTGCATGGGTATTTATACAAGCATCATTTCTCGTGTAAGTCATCATTCATATTCACATTTACTCTTATATAATTATCCAACATGGAACTATTTTCTATTGGACTATTCAATTGAGATAGCTTTCGAGAATATTCGGATACATATATTACAAATAATCGATGGAAGTTAAAAAGTACTTGAAGCTATAGAAATAGGAAGAAAGAAGTAGACCACACAAATCACTATGAACAAGTTGCAAGGGAGTCCGAAGCGAATTATTATTCGCTTACACAAATAATATTACCAAAAGACTTGGAATATTAAATAAGCCATAATAATATATAAATTGATGATAGAATAGATATGATGATAGATTACAAAGTGAGTGCCATATATATATTAATCGTAAAGACACTTTGGATACTATCCATGAAAGGATGCGTCATTTTAGATGCGTCAATATGTATTAATATTAATAATTAATATTGATTTTAATAGTTATTATTAATTATATAATAGTTATTTAATTATTATTTTATGTTCGTTACATCGCCTTCCCCTTAAGGGAATCTTTGTCCTCAAAGATGTATTGGACATTAATATCTCATTTATTTTAATCCGTCGTCTCAGAATTCTTTCCCTTTAGTATTTGCGACATTTGAGGAGATGAGCCGATACGAATTTTGATTTCCCGGGTTAATTGTCGCATCGTATTTGCTATGGTCCATCCCAGATCTATTTTTATCGGAGCTCTAAGATCTTTTTGTGGGACAATTCATCTCAATTGTTGCTTGGTATGTCAATAGTTTCGCACGTCCACATAAGTCTTTTGTGAATATTCATTTTGACCCTGTCGTTGGTTAAAATGACAATTATAATTAGGATGTCTATAAGGTGTAGGTGTTGTTTGTTCTTCTTTCTTTTGGACTACGGCGAGGACTGTCTTCACTTCCTCGGTTTGATTTTTGGATGCATTTTCCTGGATTCTGCTTCTTAGTTCTCCAGTAGATTGTTCATGATTCTGAATCTTTTTTATTCTTTCCTCTTGCGGTTTTTTTTCAATTTCTAACTCCTTGATCTGATTCTGTAGTTCCTGATTACGATTATTTATACATTGGTTTTCTTCTTGCTTTTCTAGTATTTTTCTTTCGAAGTCTTCACCGAAGTGTTCCTTCTTACTACTATTTTTTAATTTTTTGATTTTTGTAATCAGGGTTTTGTTATGATTTCTTAATCTGAAAATTTCTTCAGAACTATTGGATATTGTTTTATTACTCTTTTCGATATCCAACTTGTGTTCCTTTTTAGATTCGTTGTTTTGTTGTTGAAGAACTTTTATTTGTTGTCGATATTGGTCGACCACTGATTCTTGATCTTCTACTTTATGTCGTATGTGCGTCAGATCTTCATCTTTGTCGTTAACGATTTTGTTCAAGCGTATTATTTCTGCTTCGTAATCACTTATTTCTTTCCTTATATCTTGATTTTTCTGTCTCTGATTGAAATCACTTCCGTCTTTTAATTTCTCAATTTGGGTAGACAATTTTTCTATATGATTTTTTTGGTTGGAAATTTTTTGTTCCTTGGTCTCTTTTTGCATCTTATGTAATTTAATCAATACTTCCGATTTCGTACTCATGTCTCGTAATTCTTCATTGTCTCTTCGATAACGCTTTAACTTGGCTTCTAATTTCTCTATTTGTAGTCGCAAATCAGATTCCATGATCTTTGATTTCTTCGACACTAGATGGTCGTCTTGGACTATATATAGTTGTCTATATTTTTTTTCCCTTGACAGATTGGTCTTCTTCGTTAGGTTAATAACCTCTTTTTTTCCAAAAATAATAATTATTATAATTTTTTTATAATAATAATTTAAATTAATAATATTATTATACTAATGTTTTATAAACTATATATATAGTTTAATATATAGTTTTTTTTAATAATAATTAATTATTGTATTAATTATTATATAATAAAGATCTTTATTTTATTATTTGTTTTAATAATAATAAAATAAGGTTTTGAAATATTATAATTAAATAATCAAAAAATGCTAATCGTTTTGTAAAATGCTAGTAGATTGGGTGGTTGGGAGGAATGAGTGTTACCTTCCCCACCTAAGTTCAAATCTCACTTGCTTTTTAATAGCAATTATTATGCACTTTTTTTATTTTTTATTTCCCTTAAGTTTTGTAAAATCTGAGTAGATTGGGTGGTTGGGAGAAATGAGTGTTATATTCTCCACCTAAGTTCAAATCTCACTTGCTCTTTACTAGTAATTATTATGCACTTTTATATTTAAACTCAACCTCACTTTAAGAAACCAGGTGTGGTTTCACTTTTACCCTCTCTTTTTTTTTCCTTTTACTTTTATCTTTTATTTTTTAAAACTTTTTTTTTTCTTTCCTTTTTTGTCTTCTTTTTTTACGCTTTTCTTTTTCATTTGGACAATGTCCAATATTTTAGGGAATCCCTAAAATAAGGCTACAAGCCAAAATTCAGACAAGGTCTGATAATTAAAGCCAAAGGCCCAGATCAGCCAAATGAGGCTCTGATACCACTTGAAGCAAATAATTATTCGCTTACACAAATAATATTACCAAAAGACTTGGAATATTAAATAAGCCATAATAATATATAAATTGATGATAGAATAGATATGATGATAGATTACAAAGTGAGTACCATATATATATTAATCGTAAAGGCACTTTGGATACTATCCATGAAAGGATGCGTCATTTTAGAATTGTTTACTAATAACTATTTATTAATTATTAATTATTAATTATTAATATCAATATGTATTAATATTAATAATTAATATTGATTTTAATAGTTATTATTAATTATATAATAGTTATTTAATTATTATTTTATGTTCGTTACAGAGTCGAGGAATACCAAGAGGCACGCTTGTCAAAATAATATCGATGGTTTTAGTTGAGAACACACTCGAGAAAAACACCATCTCTACAATAAACGAGAGGAAGACAAATCACAATTTTCTTATTACACAGTTGTTGTAATAAACAATAGTTTGAATGGCCAAATCACTCATGCCAAATTTTTCTTAAGACATCGCTATGAGCAATAAAAATTGAGGGAAAAGGCAATGGCCCCAAGTTGTTAAATATGTACAATTATGTTTCTAGGACATGCTTTGGGTCTTTGAAATCCTTGATTACAACTTGGCGAGGTGTAAACTCTAGAGTCTTACCTTCACCAAAATTAGTGATCCTGATAGACTAATAACAATTTGCAAGAAAGACTTGGAACACATAATACATCTTTGAAATTGCCATCATCTTCATTGTTGCTTCCAAGGCTTCAATATTCTTGAAACAATTATATTCCATGTGACCATGTTCCCCACAAAATTTGCAATGTGATTTAGCCTTCTTACCTTTTGATTTAGTGCCTTTATCACCATTAGGTGTAGGAACTTACTGAGAGGGTTTGGGACCCTTGTTTTGCTTATTGTTGAGAGGATTTTGCTTCTTGGATGCTTGGATTTGTCTTTATACTATGCCACTAAGGCTTTCTTAGATGTACTTATAGTTCTAATCACTCCAATATGCAAGATCTTATCTTGCTCTCTAATCAAATCATCACAAAAATATTCAAGAAAGGGTTCTTTATAAGTAGTTCCTAGAGATTCTTTGATGGAGTAAAAATTAGATACAAAAATAGAATAAGCAGGACCAAGCTCAGTAGGAATAACTAAAATACATTTATTTTCTAGCTTTCTTGTATTTTTCAACTAAGAGTCTAAGGGTTCTAAATTGAGATAGATTGTCTTGAATGCAAGACAAATTGTTTGTATTTAAAGCAATCAACTGATTTTCAAGTTGGTGACCTCAAATCTCATTGTTTTACCAAGTAAGTTTCTAACTTCTCTCAAGTTGCATCTAGTGTGTCAATTATTTCAAGGTGGAATCCTAAGTCATGAGAGATAGATATCTCAATTAATCCATGAGCTTCATCATTCTTTTCCCATTTTACTTTCTTATTAGCATCATTGGGGACAATTCCTTTTACTGAGGTAATCTGATAAAGTCTCCTACTTTGTAGAACAACCTCCATACAAGCTCTCCATGAGAAGTAGTTCATTTTGGTAAGCAAAATATTACTTAGACTGACCATTATAATATGTAGGTAATATGGCTTAAAAAGTGAAATTGATGGTCTAGATGCAACGATTTCGAAAAAAATAAATGGTGTAACAAAAAAGAAAGTAAAAAAAACTCTTGATGAAGTTATGCCCTTTTGAAAACAATGCAAAAAATGAATCAAGGAGCCACGTGGTGATGGGTTCTCAATGCAATAAATAATTATCCCCCTTAATAACTTTGCCTATAAGTTCACTTTTACAAATAAGTTACTTTTTAAAAATAAGTGACCCACTTTTATAAAACAAGTCGGAAGCACTTTTATAATAAAGTTATTTTATAACTTAAAGTTACAAGAAATTTGTCAAAAAGTAATTGAAATAGAGAACTAAACCCAAGACCACTTACTTATTAAAGTAACTTTCAACCAAGTTAGTTAAACAAAAGGTTTAGTAATATTATGAAGGAGAAAGGGGTTGTTGTTGTTGTTGTCGATGTTGTTGTTAGTGTTGTTGTTGTTGTTGTTGTGTTGAGCATGCCTACCCAAAAAAAACATTGCTTTCGATCTGCAAGACACTTTTACACAACCACACAAAAATAAAAATTTGAAACCAAAATTTCTCAAATTTGGGGTTAGACCCTGGTTAGATTATCCAGAAAATGAAAGTTTTCTCATTGTTTTTGGTTTACTGAGTTCACACAAGACGCACAACAAAGAGCATACACAGACTGAAAAGGCAACAAACTAGGAATAATAGATAACCAAACTAAAATGTGAATAATATGAGAAATATTCCAAAAAAGTCTATATGTGTAACAATATACCTCTAAATCTAGTAAAATGGACATACTTTGGTAAAAAGAAACCTTTTTTAGTGAAACGAAAAGTGTTTCTAATTGAAAACAATGCTCTAGACACAATGGAACACCTCTCCCAGCCCAAAAATGTACAAAAATAGAAAAAAACCATAAATCCTTTTATGCATGCAACTACACCAGTTCAAGATCTCAATTAACAATGGAAGTGGGTCTTCATAAGCGCTTTGATACCATATTGGACTAAAACAAGGTATTTCCATACAAGTCAAACACCTTAAGCAACCACTCTCACAAACATATCACAAATCAACACATTGATGTTTTACGTGGTTAAAACCCTCGAAGAGGGAAACAATGACAACCCTAGCTAAATAGCTACTTGAGGCAATATATTAATGCAAAAAGAAAAAAAATTTACATATGATTTTTTTACAATCGATCATCAAGCAAATGAACCACCATGCTCTTTAAATATAATTCATGGACTAATTGAGTGTCAAACCATGAATCAATAATTGTTAAGATTGAGGTAAAAATGAATCATTGGATCACTCTATGTCTAGAGCATATCGTGATTGTCATATTGCATAAGCACACATACATACTAAAGAAACACAATTTACCAAAAGACAAGTTATACCAAGTTGATCTTAACTAATTTTCAAGTGTCTAAATATCCTAACAATAAATTCACCAAGGTAGTTTATTTTGTTCATATGAAATCTACTCACTACGCAACAAACATTCCAAAAATATTCAAATTACACAAAGTGCCCACAACATTCTAAATTTTGGAAAAGTCTTTTTTAAAGACATAAACACACAAATTAATTTTAACATTACCTACCATCCACAAACAAATGGGTAAACTAAAGTGATGAAAAACATGATATATCGTCTAATTGAAAAGATTATTTACACCTAATAGAGTTTTCATATATCAATGAACATCATGTGACAATAAAACTTAATATGCGCAAAAATCTAAATCCATTAAGTTGGAATAACCCATAAGATTAGTACTCTATAAATAAGTTGAAAAAATATCTACATAAATTATTCCCTAGAAAAAGTATGACACGTAATTGTTATCGTGTTGATGACTAAATCACGATATCAAATACTTTTATATGATTAACGAAAGTTTCCAATGACAGATCGATATTGTCAAAAGTTATAAGTGAAGCAATAATACATATTGGATTGAAGGGGCTACCAAATCTATTATATATTATTATTAGCTTACCCCTAAACAAGCAAATGAGAATACTCAAGTAATTCAAGGGAGAACCATAAAGATATCGCAGTCGGAATATCCTTGTAGACTCGAGCGATTAAAATGTTTTAGAAGTCCACGTATAAATATTTAGGCCCATGATATGAGCAATATGAGGATCTCAATAAGCCAAGCCATCATGTGAATGGAGTTGCAGCAAGGGGAGTTGAAGTTCTATGTGTGCTACTCAATGGTCTAAAAGGTACACATGAAAGAGAAGAGGTAACTAGCGTGTTTTAAAAACAACTAGTTTGAATTAATTATTAATTGGATTTTAGCATTAAACTTTTATAGAGATGGCACCTTTAAAAAAAACTACAACTTCAACGTAATTAATTATGTAAAACCATATGTAAGTGCAAAGATTGAAAAACAAATTTACTTATCTCCTCTTTTCCTACAATTAAACCAATTACAACTTGTCATTTCACTACAATGAAAAACTAATCATATTAATCATGTGTCACTTCCCATTATGATATATAAGAAAGTTTATAGAATGTGAATTAAAGTATTACCTTAACCTTCCCAAAGGTCTTTAGGAGTTAATTAATTATTGTATGAGGTCATTTTCTTTTAATATGGCTTAATAAAGAGTTAGTGGGAAGTTAATTAATATAGAAAGATCAATTTTATCAAATAAGGTTCACTAGGTTGTTGGTACTTGTTGACGAGGAGACCAGAAGTACTTAAGGTTTTGCTACTCATGATCTATTTATAAAGCTAGAATGCTATGGAATGTTTTGTGAAGGGTTATTGTTGTAATTGGAGCTCTGGTCATAAGTGATAGGTCACTTGAAGAGGCCTGTGAACATTTATCACTCTTTTGGAAGTCATAATACATGGTTATATTTCACATATTTCGTTTGATTGTCTCGTCTCTAATTTCCTACATTTATATTTTTATAAATATCTTGTTTATGATTCAATTTTAAGAGTTAAGGATCACTACAAGTAGCATTGGAGCTCTTCCTGAAGCACCATACACATCGATTTTATAAAATTTATTTTAGGCTAGACACATCTTTTGGGATTTTTAAATAACACGTGGATACGTCATTTAATGGGTAAACTTGTAGTTATGGAAGAAAACACATAGAAAATACAAGTGGTGTCACTTGGTTGGACGCCCTTTTAACTTCTATTGGTGCCCCTTCAAGTCGTACCATATTAGACAACCATTGTATATAGACATGTCTTCCACATAACCTTAGATATATTATAAGTCCACAAGGAAAACTTGAAACCAACCTACGACCATCATGTTGCTACAGTACACTAAGATCAACACTTGGTGAGATCAATCTTATGTGCCATGGAATCAGGTAGTATGGATAAAGGTGTGGTCTATCCTCCTTAGTAAGTATCATGAAATATTTAACTAAGTACTATTGTTGGAATCCCATTGGTATATCATAGAGCTATATCACTTTACACTCCTTTGTCCCTACGACCTTGAAAACTTTAACTTTTGCAACACAGACAATGAAATTCCTACATTTTAGTATATAAGGAATTGGGAATTCTATCAACATAGTAATACTTGGTTGAGAGGAATACTCCTAATGGAAAATTTTGAATCCTAAAATAACTATTACAAGAGACATAGCTATCTTAAAATATTCCATGTGCAATATTGTTCATAATGGTACCACTCTATAGCAACTTTTTTTTATGGACCATACCATACCATTGTAGGGGGACTATCTCCTTGTGTGAAGTTGATAGCATTGGTATATTTCTCAAATAATCATTCTAGTGGACCCAAAAAGGCCCCTTGATGTCAACTCAAAACACATTCATGATTAATAGAATCAATGGCATGGAAAATGATATTTTGAGGATCTCAAACAAATTGATGACATTACAAAAGACATTAACAACCTAAAAGTATATCTTAAAGGTGTAAAATTTGAGCTTTTTGAAACCTATAGAAATATATAGTCTTTCCTTTACATATTATATCCAAATGGGAAGTGGTCAAATCCACCCATAGAATAGGAAGTGATTAAGTCCTCCATATCTAACAAGCATCACTCGGGACCACCCTTTCATTGTAATTAAGATCATATGTAGCATAAACTTCCTAAAGTTGACTTGAACAAATTTTATGAGACTAACCCCATAGGTTGGGTTACCCAAATGGAACACTACTTCTCCCTCTATGGTATTATTGGTGACCTAAAGAAACTTAGGGTGGGTGTTTTATACTTGGATTGTGAACAATGGAAATGGTGGTAATGACATAAGAAATCATATGGGGGCTACATTGCTTTTAGTTGGTTTGTAAAATCCTTCTACTTCATTTTGAAAGGGACACTCATTATTTGGGACAACTAAACAAGTTCCAACAAAGAGACATAGTAGGAATCTTATTGCAACCTTTGAGCAATTAGCAATCCACATAGAGGGCCTAATTGATTCTCTTTTAAAAGATTGTGTTATCAATGATCTCAAGGGGTGGATTAAATCACAAGTCATGATGCAACACCCAACTATATGGTTGGAGGCCTATTAGAGAGTGGAAATAGTGATAAATGCATAAGCCAAAGGCCTTCCTTTATTCCCACCCTTGTCCTCCTTTAGCACCTACCACCTCCCCCTCCCCCTCTTAGCACTTAAGAATCTAAAAGTTGTCCTTTGGAAGAAGTTGCAGAATCTCAAAGCCTCAAAGTTTGATATAAATGTGACAAGTAGTATTTCAAATGGAATACATGTAAAGTAAATAAATTATTCTAAATGCACGTGTCCTCCCAAGACCAATAGGAAGACACACGCAAACTAGAATTACTACCAGAGACTGCCCCTCCTCTGTAGGAAGAAATAACCTTAGAATTTCTTTATGAGAAACCCCAAACTTCCTTCCATGCATTATCTAACATTTATGCACCCCTTTTAATTTGATTGGTTACATTAATAATTATAAGGTAATTGTTTTTATTGATAGTGACAACACCCACAATTTAATCTTTTTCATTGGAATAAATTGTAGAAACCCCTCTGAGTGCTTCCTCATGATCCATGGATGGTAAATGGCGTAAACCATCGGTCCTGATTACAAAGCCTGACCCAAAAGGGATCAAGAGATTCAAACCCATGACCTTCCCAACTTTAGGGGGAAAGATTTCACATGTGGATCATGACAACTTAAGCTAACCCTTGGGGCTTACACCTACAATGTTATTCATGGGAGAGCAATTGAAGAAACTAATTGTTATGTCCATACAATGCACAATTTTCAAACTAAGATAATTAATGGAGGTATGATGAAATATATAGGTTGATATGAAAATATGGAACTTCAAATGGGAGACTACTAGCTCACATTTCACATATTTACTATTGAAATGAGTGGTTTTGATGTAGTTATCAGTGCATAATGGTTATGCACTTTGGGTCTTATTACCGTGTATTTCAAAATTGTATACATGAGCTTCAATAGGCATAAACATGCATTCAATGGGATTAAGTCTAACACCCTTGAAATTATCAACTCTAGAAGCTACCTAAAAAAAAATTATTTGCCATAAAAGTAGGGGATATAGCCCCTTAGGAGATTCACCCTTATTTTCATATAGTCCTTACTATACATCAACCTGTATTTGAAACACTCTGTGGTTTAACGACTTCACGTGGTGAGTGACCATGGTATTTCCCCATTTCTAAGTAGTTAACCACCCAATGTGCATCCTTATAAGCACCATTATGCATAGAAGGATGAAATGTAAAAATCATTTCAGAACTATCATAGGGTGGAGTTATATATCTTATTACAAGCCCTTAGTCATTATCCACAATTATGGTTCTAAAGAAAGAAGGTAGTCATCACATGTGTCCTAATTTTTGAGCTCTCAATTATCTGACCATTAAAGACAAATTTCTTATCATGATGATCGATGATCTCTTTGATGAGATTCATGGATCCAATTTCTTCTGTAAATTGGGCCTTTGCTCAATATACCACCAAATACAAATGGGGGAGGAATACATCCCTAATACATCCTTCTACACACATGAATGCCACTATGAGTTTTTAGTGTTATCCTTTGGAGTTTGCAATGGTCCATCCACCTGTTGCTGCCGCAACCTTTTCCCCGACTGCAGTTTTTCACTTCAATTCTGGGACCCCTCCTTATCTTGATTGATTTGAATCTAAAGGTGAATTTTTGGCGTCTTTGAGTGTCTTTGCTTTAAAGTTGAGCGTGTCCGTCTTGTTGGCTGGTTGCGTTCGGTTCCATGGGAGTAGTGAGATCGGGTTTTAACACTTTTAAGAGTGTGAAGGTTTAGCTTAGCGTTTTTTTTTTGTTTTTTGGCCTCCTTTGAGCCTTAGCGCTGTTAGTTCGTCTCTTTGGATCGGGCCTCTTTCTGAAGTTTCCGAACCTCGCATCACCCACCGTTGCGGCTCCCTGACCAAACCTTTCACCCGACTGAGGTTTCACCCGACGCCCGTTTCGCTGTATAAGGCGCTGGCTGTAGTTTTTGGTTCGCCCCCCGTTGCGGCCAGAGGGTAGGAGTTGATCTCCGATCCGCTTGTCACCCGCAACGTTCGACTTATTGACTGCCACCCGAACCTTTCCTTTACCTCGTCGCCCGCCACCGACTCGCGTCCCGTCCACCGTTGCGGGTGACCGAACCTTCCAGTTTCCGACCCACTTCCCGCCACCGCCCGATCACCTACGATGCCTGTGTTTCCGCTCCCCCTCTTTTGGCACTCCTCCGCCGTTGT
>LPNX010166842.1:352840-378433 GCA_001517045.1 Pseudotsuga menziesii | reverse complement strand
TTGAGTGTCTTTGCTTTAAAGTTGAGCGTGTCCGTCTTGTTGGCTGGTTGCGTTCGGTTCCATGGGAGTAGTGAGATCGGGTTTTAACACTTTTAAGAGTGTGAAGGTTTACCTTAGCGTTTTTTTGGGTTTTTTGGCCTCCTTTGAGCCTTAGCGCTGTTAGTTCGTCTCTTTGGATCGGGCCTCTTTCTGAAGTTTCCGAACCTCGCATCACCCGCCGTTGCGGCTCCCTGACCAAACCTTTCACTCGACTGAGGTTTCACCCGACGCCCGTTTCGCTGTATAAGGCGCTGGCTGTAGTTTTTGGTTCGCCCGCCGTTGCGGCCAGAGGGTAGGAGTTGATCTCCGATCCGCTTGTCACCCGCAACGTCCGACTTATTGACTGCCACCCGAACCTTTCCTTTACCTCGTCGCCCGCCACCGACTCGCGTCCCGTCCGCCGTTGCGGGTGACCGAACCTTCCAGTTTCCGACCCACTTCCCGCCACCGCCCGATCACCTACGACGCCTGTGTTTCCGCTCCCCCTCTTTTGGCACTCCTCCGCCGTTGTGACTCCTGGAGCCTTCTTCCAATCGGTGTAAGAACCTTGTCTCATCCGATATAAGAGCTGCCCGACCGCCGGTTTACCCTTTCGGTGCCGTTCCGAGCTTCCTCATTTCCTCACCCGGACGAACTAGGCTAGCTCGTTGTGAATATATCATTATTTTTTTTAAATTATGGATTCCTAATGTCTAAATTCAATGGATAATGCACCAAGTTTGTATGCAGAGATCATCTCATGAATCGCTGAAGCAGAGCATCGCGCCGGAAAGGACCACGAGAACGAATGACCGAGGCACCGACGGGACATTTTCTTTTCTGCGGTTACTGTCAGAAAATAAACGCCTGTGGAAATGATGGAGAAGGTGAAACGACCAGGAAAGAAACTGAATCGTCAAGGACAAGGAGGAGACGTGTTGAGGGAACGGAGAAGGGATCAGTGGTAGTTTAAATAAGGGGAAGCTCGATGAAACAAGGGCTTTTTCCCTTAGAAAATTTTGTAATTGTTGACTCGGAAGAGGAACTATTTCGTTTTGTGAAGTGAACTGCAATTTTGTCTGCTGGAAAGAGTAAAGAAGTGAAATGTACCAATGCTATTCAATGAATAATGCTGAAGAAGAACTATTTCGTGTTCAGCTGTATTTCATGCGCTGTGAGGATATTTGATGTTTCGAACCTAAGTTCTTGTTAATTATTCTGCAGTCTTTTCTGGGATGCATTTGCACTATGAGTAATAATTGTTGTTATAGAATGATCGGTTAACTCGTTATTTGAATATTTGTAGTTTTCATGTGCTGTGGGAGAAGTATCAGCTATCTGTGGTTTTCTTACAGTATGTGATTCTTTATTGCTCATTTAAGATGATAGCCTCGCTCCCTAGGGATAGTTTAGATAGTTATTTATTTCTGTTCGTATCTGGTTTGTTTGCTTGTGAGCATAAGACGAGAGGTAAGAACCTGCGCATCACTTTGTGACCGCCCCATGCATTTAAACCAGCCTGCATTTATTTAGGCACGTGCATATCATTTCCTTTAAGTCAAAATACAAAAACTCGGTGGGCCGGGCCGCAACCGGTAAAGCCTTTGTTTGTTACTTTGACCTACGGTAGCCGGACCGCAAACCGGACGGATTCCCTATACCAAACAGTCAGCGGGCTAGTTGGGAACACTGATTGGGGAGAATCCCTTACTGTTGCCGCCTGCGAATTTCCAGGCCTCAACACCACCATAGAGATCCTCATGAACATGATTTTTTTACCCTTCCCACACAATTTTATGCATGTATTCTTTGATTATACCTTGATCTACATTAAAATGGGGACTCCCATGTGAAGCATGTTAATAGAGCTTTAAAACTCCTACAAGACCACTACTTATTCCTTAAACATTCCAAATGCACTTTTGGGGCTTCATAAGTTGAAAAATCATGTCACATTTTCAGACAAGAGTGGGTGCGATTGGATCCCAAAAAGTTGAGGCTATGCAAGATTTCCCATGCTCCAAGACACGAAGAACTCACATGGTTGTTAGGACTTATGGGGTACTATATGAAGTTTGTGAATAATTATGGGGAAATTTCTACCCCCTCAACAACCACATTAAAAATAATGCCTTTGTATGTATTAAGGCTAATAAGAAATCCTTTTAAACTTTAAATGGAACCATGTGTATTGCACCCATCTCAATAGTGCTCAATTTCACTAAGACTTTTGTCTTGAAATGTGACACACTAGGTAGAGACCTTGGAGCTATATTGATGCAAGAAGGTCACACCTAGGTACTCACCAATAAGCAATTGTGTGATGGAAATTTGGGTAAATCAACTTATGAGAAAGAGATGATGGCCATCCTTCATGTACTTGATAATTGGTGCCCATATGTCCTTGAGAGGCTCTTCCATATAAAAACCAATCGTCATAGTTTGAAGTACTTTTTGAGACATGGGTTACATCCCTAGCGTAGAACAATTGGGTCACTAAGTTGTTTAGATATAATTATGATATCATATATGATAAATGAAAAGACAATGTGGTCATTGATTATTTATCAAAAAAATATGAGGAGGAAGGATCTTTGTGTTGCCTTATCCTTACACATGCCTGGTTGGATCACTAAAGACCATAAATAATAGCTAGAAAATTACACCATGATTCAGTTAATACAAATGCTTGAAGAGTATCCCAATCCCCCTAAGTTCTATGCATGTCAACAATATACCTTCAAGTATAAAGGGCATAATTTTCTAGTTTAAAACTCTGCTTTAAAACAATGAGTCTTAGAGGAGTTGCATTCATCCCCTACCACAAGTCACTTTAGCTTTTAGAAAATCCACAAATGAGCTAAGTACTCTTTCTTTGGGTAAGTCATGAAAACAAACATCCATGATTTTATAGCTACATGTGACACTTGTGGAAGGAACAAAGGTGAGATGGCGAAGACTCCTTGGGTACTACAACCACTATTGATACTAACATTTCCATGGATTTTATAGTTAGCCTCTCAAAGTAGGCAACAAATCGATCATCATGGTGGCAGTCAAACACCTTTCCAATTACGCTCACTTTTGCACCATGTGCCATGCATTTATGCCCACCACATTTGCCCAAGTTTTCATGGATCATATTTTTAAGTTATATGGCATCCCCAAGTTTTCATCGAGACTCTACATTCACCAACAAATTCTTGTAGAATATATTTAAACTTCAACATATACAATTGAAAAGTAGCACTTCATGTCATCCACAAACTTATGGCCAAATTGAAGTGGTCAACAAGTTCTTGGAAACCTATTTGAAATGCTTTGCTTTAGAAATGAAACACTAATGTGCAGAACATCTAGTGCTTCCAAAATGGTGGTATAATACCACTTATCATGTCACTACCAAAATGACACCATATGAAGTTGTATATGGCCAAAACCCCATGTTAGTGTATTTATATTTAATAGGCACATCCAAAAGTCATGAAGTGGATAACATGCTTCACACTAGAGAAGCCATTCTCCACACAATTAATGATAATTTGGTTTTGGCTCAAAATATAATGGAGCAACAAGATGGCCATCATCATCCAGAGTGTTATTTTGTGTTAGATCGAGATTCCACATTCACCAACAAATTATGGTAGAAGCTATTTAAATTTTAGTGTACACAATTGAAATTGAGCATCCTTATCATTCTCAATCTGATGGTCAAATTGAAGAGGTTAATAAATTTTTGGAAACACATTTGAAATAATTTGATTCAGAAAGGAAACACTAATGGGCATACTGTCTACCCTTGGAAAAATTATGGTATAATACCACTTATCATGGCACTACCAAAATGACACCATATGAATTTCTCTATGGCCAAAAACCTTGTCAATGGCTTCATATTCACTAGGCACATCTAAAGGTCATGAAATGGATCACATGCTTCACACTAGAGAATCCATCCTTTACACAATTAAGGAAATTTTGGTTCTGGCTCAAAATAGAATGAAGTAACAAGGTGACCATTAGCATTTAAAGTGCTCTTTTTTAAAAGGGGATTAGGTGCTTCTTCACCTTCAACCTATAAATAGACATCTCTGAAATACAAATGCCACTAGAGACTCGCACTAATATTCCATGGACCACATCAAATATTCCATCACACAGGATAAGTTACCTACAAATTGTCTTTTCTAGTCCACTATAAGATACATCCAATCTTTCATGCATCTTGTTTGAAAAAGGTAGTGGGGTCGAATTGCAGGATGCAAATTGGATTGCTAGAACTTGATGAAGATGGGTCCATTTGGTTATAATCATAAGCAATACTGGCCACTAAAGAGCATCAACTATGCCAATGCAATTTTCGAGAAGTACTAATTTAGTGGAAATATATGAATCCAAAAGATAACAAACAGGAACCAACAATGATTTTACAACAATTTACACATATTTTACCTTGAAGACAATGTTTCTTTTGAAGGGGGAGGGCATGTTAGGGTCCTTCTCTAACCTCCCTACTTTTGGGGTACTTAGGAGTTGTTCAATTAATGTACAAGGCCATGTTGTTTGAATAAGTCTCATTACATAGTTAATGGGTGGTTATTTAATGTAAAAGGGTCATCTTTATCAAATAAGGTCAACTAAGTGCTTGATACTCTTTAATAATGGGACACTAAGTAATTAGAGTTTTGCTATTAAGCATATTTTTTTAGAGCTAGAAAGCTATGGAATGTTTTGTGAAGGGGTATTGTTGTAATTGGGTCTTTGCTCATAAGAGGTGGGTCCCTTGAAGTGGCATGTGGGAATTGCTAATTCTTTTGGAAATCATTAATATAAGGGTTATATCTCACATATTTCATATTATTGTGTGTTGTATTTGCTTTATTGTGTTTATATTTGTTTGAATGTCTTGTTTGTAATTCAATGTTAAGGGTTAAGGATCACTACATTGTATATCTTCAACTTTAATTTAACCAAACCTTTTAAAGTGATTATAAGAAATAATACTTATATATGGGTTAGACATAAAATCAAATAAATGTTTTGATTTAAATATTTTATCATGCAAATAAAAGGCTCTAAGACAATAAAGATGTGATGTTAGTAATTGTCTTTCCAAACTTATGAAACAATTGGCAAATAAGTTTCAAATTATTTAGTTGCCTTAAAATCAAGTTTATGTGTATCATATAAAGCATTGTATTAACATATGCAATTTGAATCACAAGGGTTCTTCATGTAGGTCGGGTGGTTGGGGCAATAGGCTAGAGTCATCTCCACCTAGGTTCAAAATCCATGACCAAATGTACATGACGCCTATGAAAGTGTCATATTTTCAATAATAATAAAACAATGCAATTTCAACCATATAATCTTTTCAATTGAATCCAAGTAAAAAAATTATACACTTAGGATATTACAGAGATCAACTATTTCAATCGAATCCCAATAAAAAAATTTACACGTAGGATATTAAGGAAATCAATTATGGGTATAAAACTTAGGATGCCCAATGTTTTTATAATAAGTTAGAAAATAACCTTTTGTTTAAATGGTTATAACATATGGAAAGATAATATGCTTCATCGATATGGAAGTATAATATGATTCATTAGGCTTATCCTCCATTGTAAACCTCCGTCAGTCTCTTGAAACAACAATCACTCACCAAATATTCAATTGAAACATGATTCAATTAAAAGGAAAAATTACACAATCTTCTATCGTTTCCCATGCAGAGATTGAGCTAGACAATTAATATACTTTCACTTCAAATGCTATATGTGGATTCATGCGATGCCATGCTTTTAAATTATCATTTTTAAACCACATTACAAATAAATAAATGTTTTTCTTATGTGTTTTAGTAAGACATTTGGAAGGTAAGTTTCTTGGAATCTTTGGGTTCGAGTGTTTGATTTTAGTGTCATATGGCTTGAGCGCTCTACAAATCCAACACAATGAGAAAATTGATGGTTACCTCGCCTTCTTCCTTTTTCAGTCTTTTGAGTTTCTCTAGTAAAATAGAGACCATTCTCATTGTAGTATTTTTTACTGGTTTTTTGGCATTAAGATCAATACTATACCATTAACTACTTAATCTAAATACATTTACAACCTATCGAAACATAATTTGTAGCTAGCATCGCTATCCTCTTGACTAGCGAGAAAATATTGACTTCCCTGGATGGAAATACTTCTAAACCTAGATCGATGTTAGAGTACAACTACATTTCCAAAATCCATGTTGTCTCTTCGGAATAGATTGACCTCTTCACTCTCTCATGGTACAATCCTCTTCTCGTTGAGCCCTTAAGATCAATATTATGACCCCTTCGCTCTCTTGTGGTACAATCATCTTCCTGTTGAGCCCTTAAGATCAATACTATACCTTGTGGATTCCTTTGACACCTAGTCACAAATAATAACAATGATTGAACACTTTCAACTTGTTCATTGTGGTAGCTGGCGAAATACAGTTGGATAGAAAAGTGTATTGAGTCCATGTTACCACATGCCAACTATAATAATTTGGCTCATAGACTTCTAGAAAATTCCACATCCTTTTTCGCCTTTACCTAATCATATACTCACATAAACCATTAAAACTGACAAGTGGCAAGACTAAACTGATATCAAGCGTTGGAATGTTTTGACACCTATGTTCCTCTCCTCCATGCACCATGATTTTTTCACCTTTTGCATTCCTAATTAAGCATGTTTGCTCACTCACAACGTTAATGGTCAATATCCTTTGAACATTGTCAGGACTTGATTTTTTGTTTCTATCTCTACATTTTCTTACAATGTAAGCATAAACCTGTAGCATTTGAAGGGAACCTTTGTCTCTATCTGTGTGATTTACAAAGTTTGTTGTCAATTGAAGGGAAATTGGTAGATAGAAAATTGAAAGAGATGGTAATGAACATGCCTCTAGTAATAATTGTAGCGGGAATCAACACCATTAGACCTTTTCGTAGGCTTGAATCTCACAGCCATCCATCAAATACATACAACTAAAAAGTCTTGTTCAATGGTTGTGTGGATGGAATATCAAAACTTTTATTTTATTGTTTTTTGGACTAGGGAGAATTGTCATGGTTTGTACATAGATTACAAAAGTTGATTTGCCTATTGATGTTTGTGCATTGTTTATTCCTATTATACATCTTGAGTGGGCCTAACGGCTAAGAACATGTGTTTCCTCCTAGGAGATCATAGATTCAAATCTGTAGGGGGGTGGGGTATGTACACCTTTGTAGACCTTAGCATTTAAATCGCTACACAGAGGGGGGTCCCTTGTCCCACAAACAAGGCGGTCTCATACCCCAAAAAATAGATTATTATTATTACTCATAGAGTTTTGGGTAAGGGAATTAGATAGAAGACACTAGAGTCTAGAGTGGTAGACTCTAATTCTTTTTCATGGAAAAATGGCCATAAGAAAGTGAAAGCATGGTTTGTACTGAATAGTGATCCAGATGGGTATCAGTGAACACCACCTATTCCATTGGCTCAAAACAGTTTCTCCAGATTGGAAATTTTTCGGGTCAAAGGAATGCACTAGATGGATATCAGTGGCCGCCCACCTATTCAATGAACTTAAGACAATTTTCTAGTTTTTTAGTTTTTATGAATTTTCAAGTCCAAAAATTTTGGGTTCGTTTTGAGGCCCTAAACGGTGATTTTTGGCGACACCATAGTACAATCATATCCAAAGGCAACACTAGTTGGGAACTCGGGAGAAATGTGTACTTCTTGGCTAGACCTTTCCAATGAGCTGCTAAACACCCTAAACGAATGTCATATGCAAAAGTTATTCCCTCGATAAGTTGACACCTCAATTAACCACCTCGAGACTCACAAACCTTTGTACATATCATCTCCTAGGGTTAGGTTTTTGGATGTTAGTGTTTTCACCCTCATGTTTATGATAAAAAGGTCCTTTGACCTCCTTTTGTAATCAACTTGCAATGAATGAGTGTAGCCGAAGCATCTCTTCTCAAATATAAAGCTACCACCATTCTAGCTATTTTATTTTACAATTTGTTTTGTTTCATTCATTTAATAGAATTTGAGTTTATTGTATCATTGTGTTCCTTGTAATATATCTATGTATGTGATTATATGTATTCTCTTTCCTTTCATTCTCACATAAATATGGATAAGTGGTATTAGAGCAATCTTCTCTTTGTTGTGTCTCAGTGCTTGTCCCCAATGAGATCTAGATATCGAGAATCGAGTCTTGAACTAGTCGAGCTTGGGGAAAACCACTTTCGTTGGGACGAACCACATTGGATGGATGAAGAAAAGAGAGATGACAAAGTAGTAGATCTTATCAAATTGTTGCTCGAGGAAGCACTTACATGAGATAGAGGAACAAGATGATAGATAATTTTTCCCATATCCTTTGATGGATGCCAACAACAACAAAGGGATCATCAACTAGTCACTTTAGAGGAGCCACACCCTTTAAGGTACAAGTTAAATTTGATATTCCTCTGTTTGATGGAAAAATAGATGATGATGGCCTCGATAAATGGTTGAATATGCTAGAAAGGTACTTCTCTGTCCACAATTTTTTGACAGGAAGAAGATCACCTTTTCCCTCCTTGAGGTTGTCGCCTGTGTCAAAGATTGGGGGGAAACTTATTATGAGAAAAACTCAATAGAGGAGTCTAAAATGTTTGACAGTGAACCCACTTGGAACTCTTTTATAGATTTCTTTAAGTAACAATATTACCTTGTGGGAAACTATGCCGACCTGTTCACAAAATGGACTATTTTGTGTCAAGAGAGGGACTAAGCAGTGTCAGAGTACACCAACAGCTTTCATATCTTGCGCACAAAGATGGGTATTAGAGAATCCGAACGACAGATGGTTCTTAAATATCACAGTGGCCTACATCGATACATCTTAACAGATATATAATTCCTAGACATATCTTCACTTGGAGCCACTTATTAGTATGCCATCAAAATATAGCAAAACAATCGGCAAAATAATGAGCGATGATTTGGACTTGTGAGTCAACTGCAGAAGCAAGGCAAGGTAAACGCTGGCTCATAGGGCAAAGGATAGAGTAAGTACAACTAAACCTAAGACAACTGGTCCTGGCCACAAGAAAAGAAGGGTAACAAAAAGATAGAGAAGGACACTAGAAAGTGGTGCAAGTTCCACAAAATCCCTTGGAAAAGCATTGAGGAATAATGCTCAAAGAAGTCGTTGGTGACTAAGATCAAAGCTTTGGAATAAAATCCTGTTTTCGACTCTGATTCAGAACCCAATGTCACAGTCATCGACAAGGGGAAGTAGATCATTGATGCAGAACTCAATGTCACCATTGCTACCACATATATTCAACCAAAGGAACTAGAAGGATCGGAGGAAGATGAGCGCCTCTTCCACTCACAAATGTGAGTGAAGGGGATCCCCTTTATTTTGTTGTCAACATTGACAACCAAAAGAACCTGATATCAATAGAAGTCATAAAGATATTGGAGCTATCGATAACACCACACCCACAACCATACAACATTGGTTGGCTAATAAAAGGACGAGGTATCCATGTCAATCATCGATGTCGTCTACGATACAACATCAAGCCTTTTAAATATGATGGATTGTGTGATGTGGCCCCACTTGAATTCTGTGGTGTTCTTCTAGGGTGTCCATATATGTGGAAGTGTCATGATGTATATGAGTCACAACCTCATAGTGTCATTGTCACTTTGGGACGACAACCTTATCAGACACTGGAGATGGTGGCATCTACCGTAGTCTCTTTGAACTCAACCAAGCAATGCAACAAGATAATCTCCCACACTAGGAAATTCCCCCTCTTCATAATTGCCTCTGAAGGTGAACATTAAATCACAATGACCTCCACAACCTATACATAGGATCCCTATACTCAACGAAAAAAAAGAATGCAAAGACATTGTTTCATTTCCTACATGAGTACCTCTATGATGCAATCCCACACATTCAAGTGCTCCTTTAGAAATATATCTTGCACATTGGTTCAGACTAAGGATAGAAAGGCAACCAAAATTGTTGAACAGATCCAATGCATCCATCAACAATAATTACAACCATATCAAAATATCAAAGAAAGACAACCTTTTCACTCAACTCAACACATAGTTTTCCATATGATAAGGGACTCAACACAATGGAAACCATTGCTTCCTAAGGGGGGAGAATTGATCCAAATGGGTATCGGTGGCCACCCACCTATTCCACCAGCTCAAAACAATTTCTCCAGTTTGGCAGCTTTTTAAGGTCATACGATTTCTCCATATGGATATCAATGACCACCTACCTATTCCATGAGCTCAATACAAGTTTTCCATTTTGGCAGTTTTTACGGATTGTTGTGTCCAATACTTCTAGGGTCGTTTTGAGGCCCTAAATGATGTTTTTTTAGCGATTCCATAGTTTCTTTATAACTTAGGGTAGGAATGGACATTAAAAATATGTACTTGTCAACTGGACCTTTCTAACGAGCTACTGAATGCCCTAAACAAAGATCGTATGCAAAAGTTATACCCTCGAGAAGTTGACACCTCAATTAACCACCTTGGGACCCACAAACCTTTTTATGAATAATCTCCTAGGTTTAGGTTTCTGGATGTTAGGGTTTTCACCCTCATGCTTATGATAAAAAGGCCCTTCGGCCTCCTTTTATAATCAACATGTCACGAACAAGCATAGTCGCCACATCTCTTCTTAGAGATATAACTACCACCATTCTAGTTGTTTTATTTTATAGTCTATTTTGTTTCGTTCATTTAATAGATCTGATTTTGTCATACCATTGTGTTCCTTACAATATATATGTGCATGTGATTATATATATGATCTTTCATTTCATTCTCAAATAAATCTGGATAATTTGTATCAGAGCAATCTGCTTTCTGTTGTCTCTAAGTGCATGTCCCCAACAAGATATGGATACCAAGAGTTGGGTCTTGAACTAGTTGAGATTGGGGAAAACCACTCTCATTAGGACAAACTACCTCTCATGGTCGAGGAAAATAGAGATGACGGAGTAAGAGATCCTATCAATTTGTTGCTATAGGAATCCCTCGTGTGAGAGAGGAACGAGATGATAGAAAATTTCACCCAGATCCTTCAACGGATGCTAACAACAATGGAGGGATCATCAAGCAGTCACTTCGAAGGAGCCACTCCCTTTAAGGTACAAGTTAACTTTGATATTCCTTTGTTTGAAGTCCAAATCGATGTTGATGCCCTGGATAAATTGTTGAATATGCTAGAAGGGTATCTCTCTGTCCACAATTTTTTTGACAATGAAAAGATCACCTTTGTTCTCCTTAAGGTTGTTCCCCATGTCAAAAATTGGTGGGAAACTTATTATGAGAAAAAATCAATAAACGAGTCTAAATTTTTTTAGGTTCATCCCACTTGGACCTCTTTTATAGATGTCGCTAAGAAACAATATTACCCTGTAGGAAACTATGACAACCAATACACAAAATGGATTATTTTGTATCAAGAGAGGGACCAAGTTGTTTTAGAGTACACCAACAAATTTCGTACCTTGCACATAAATATGGATATCAAAGACTCCGAGCAGTACATGGTTCTAAAATATCGCAGTGGCCTACATCGGTACATTCGAACAAAGATGGGATTCTTGAACATCTCTTCAATAGGAACCATTTATCGCCATGTTATCAAATTAGAGTAGAAATTTCAACAAAAGAATAATTGAGAATTTGGACCTATGAATCTTCCACATAAGTAAGGAAAGTGAAACCCTAGATCATAAGAAAAAGGATAGAGTAAAGAAAACCCACCCCAAGACAACCAGTCCCAACCACAAGAAAATAAGGGTAATGGAAACATAAAGGACACTAGAAAGTAGAGTGAGTTACATAAAATCCCTTGGCACAACACTAATGAATGCCACTTAAAGTAGTTGTGGGTGGCCAAGATCAAAGCTTCAGAATCAGGTCTTGGTTCCAACTCCAATTCAAAATCCAATGTCACAATCATAGACAAGGGGAAGTAGATCATTGATGCATAACCTAGTGTCACTATTGCTACCACACATATTAAGACAAAAGAACTAGAAAGGTTAGAGGCAGACGAGTGCCTCTTCCACTCACAAATCTGGGTGAAAGGGACCCCCCTACATTTTGTTGTCACCAACGACAATGAAAATAACCTAATATCAACATAAGTCATCAAGAGACTGAAGCTGATGACGACACCACACCCACAACCATACACCATTGGTTGACTAAGCCAAGGACGAGGTATCTGTGTTAGTCATCGGTGTTGTCTACCATACAACATCAAGCCTTTCAAAGACAAGAACTATGTGATGTGGCCCCACTTGAAGTTTGTGATGTTCTTTTAGGGAAACCATATATGTGGAAGCTCCATGATGTATATGAGTCATGGCCCCATAGTATGATTGTCACTTTGAGAGTATAACTCTATCGGATACTAAAGATAATCACACCTACTGCAGTCTATTTGAACTCAACCAAGCAATGCAAGAAGATAATCTCCCACACTGGGAAATTTTCCCCCTTCACAATTGCCTTTGAAGGTGAACATCAGATCACAAAGACCTCCACAACCTTTGCATAGGGTCCCTCTGCTCAGTGAAAACAAGAAGAACGCAAAGGCATTGATGCCTCGCCTACTCGAGTACCTCTATAGTGCAAGGCCACACATTCAAGGTGCTACTCCAGAAAGAAATCATCCACATTGGTTCGGACCAAGGATAACAAGACAACCAAAATTGTTGAACAGATACAGTGCATCCATCAACAGTAGTTACAACTTACAACTCCATCAGGATATCAAAGAAAGGCAACATTTTCACTCAAATCAACACATAGTTTGCCATATGATAAGGGACTTGACGTAATGGAGACCATTGCTTCTTAAGAGGGGAGGATTGATCCAGATGGGAATCAATGGCCACCCACTTATTCCACTGGATCAAAAAAAATTCTCCAGTTTGGAAGTTTTTCGGGTCAAGGGACTGCTCTAGATGGATATCGGTGGCCACCCACCTATTCCATGAGCTTAGACAGGTTTTCACATTTGGCAGTTTTTAAGAATTCTCGTATTCAAAATATATGGGGTCGTTTTGAGGCCCTAAACGATGTTTTTTTGTGACACCATAGTCCAATTGTTGTTGGAGATAGGACTAAATGAGTGAAATGTGTACTTCACGGCTAGACCTTTCTAATGAGCTACCAAATGCCCTAAATGAAGATCATATGCAAAAGTTATGTCGTTAAGAAGTTGACACCTCAACTAACCACCTCAAGACCCACCAACCTTTTTGTAGATAATCTCCTAGGGTTAGGTTTTTGGATGTTAGGGTTTTCACTCTCATGCTTATGATAAAAAGGCCCTTTGGAATCCTTTTGTAATCAACTTGTCATGAATGAGCATGGCTGCCACATCTCTTCTCAGAGATATAACTACCACCATTCTAACTGTTTTATTTTACAGTATGTTCTATTTCATTCATTTAATAGAATATGAGTTTATTGTATCATTGTGTTCCTTTCAATATATTTGTGTATGTGATTATATATATGTTCTTTCATTTCATTATGACATAAATACAGATCAAACATGGTCCTTACTTTGAAGAATGATGAGATAAAATAAGATAAGAGTATTTCATTATTGTCCAACACATGACCATAAAAGTATGTCAATGGGGTTGTAAGTATATAGATATCGATACAAAGTGGGAGCATATGACTAACTCCTAAATAAAGCAAAAAGAAAAAAGTAAGGGTGGACAATTGGAGGCAATACATTATTCACAAAGAACATAATGAAGTTGATGTGCTCAACACCATAGGGAGATTGTGTTTGTTGCCCATGTGCCCCTTTCAGATGAGAGAGAGTAGGTGCATGCTTGTAGAGAAAAAGAAACAAGTGCTTCATAGCAAATACATGAGGATTTCCTGGAGGACCAAGTTGAGGGTAAGCTAATGCTCAATATTAATTGATAAGGTATGTTGGTGAACCCAATAAATCAAAGACGATGACATTAGGGGGTTGAATCGAAGAAGAAGTGGTAGATGGGAGGCGTGATTATAATAGTAGTAATAAGGATAGGATTCGAGTGTGTAGAGCTAACCTTGAAGATACAATGGTAGGGAGTATGAGGGCCTTCGTTTCCATTTATAGGTGAAGGAGGACAATTGTCAACAATGGTGGATGACTAAGGAGGCAAATGAAAATGCAGACATGTAGGGGGGCATAGTGATAGAGGTTGATGTAGGATTGGAGAAATAAGAGCACCACCATTGCTACATAGAGTTTGACATCAAGGATAGATGATAGAGGTGGACAATGTCACATAAGCTAACTTGAAAGAAGAGATGTTTTGAATAAACATGGCATACAAATGAAATTCATAGAGAATAAATTGACCAAAAAATGATTTCCAAATTTATTATTTTAAGATGAACAAGTATTAAGTAAACTTTTGGTCCTGAAGCAAGACTAAAACTGTTTCTGATTGGCTAAGAGAAACATATTAATGACCCAAAAGGCATCTTGCAGAAATGGAAGTCTATCCCTTACGAACTACTAGTTGGTTTTATTTTAGGTGATGTGGTTTCCTTGAATAAGGGTGATAAGTGAACTCACATTTGTAGATAATAACCAACTATAGTTGTTCTCATTACCATTTTAACAACATAATTATGATAAGTTTTACCATCTTCTATGATAATAAGTAAAACCTTTTGTCAATTGAATGTAGATTAGGGCGTTGAGAGAAATGTAGTTATACTCCCACTTAGGTTCAAATCTCAATATATAACATGCAAGTTTCCTTAATTCTTCGTAAATAACAAGAATCCATATTTTTTATATAAAAAAAATAAAACCTTTTTTTTATTACATATATAAAATTATGTAAATCATAATTCCATTTTATTTTATAATTCACAATTTTTATATTATCCACTTAAAATTATTATATTTAAAAAAAAAATACTTTTATCACTCTTACCACCCAAATCTCGATGCTTGGTTCTCAAATCTCAACGAAGTAATATGCCATTATTACCATGAGTAGATGCAACCTAAAAACCCTTGATAATCATGATTATATCCCAATTCACCCGTATAGTGTGATGGACATTTTCAACATGGACCAAACCATCACAATCGCCTAGAAAGGTACACAGCTAACGGTAGGACAATTGACAAAGCGTGTAGGTTATCGTCCTTTTCATCAAGGTGGCAATTTCCAAAGTTAACCTTTCTTTCACGATCACCTAAACAAAACAAAATTTGTTAAGCTCATGACAAAGCATGAACGTTATCTTGATGATGAGTGATTTGAGGAGTTCATTTGATTTATGACTTTAAAGTATTTATATTTAATGGTATTTTCTTTTCAAGAAATGTTTGTCATTTAAGGTCAGTGTATTTTTATTATTGGTTAAGATAATTGTAATTTAGAGGCATTTAAGTTGTTAAAGTCATTTTGGAATCGTATTTAGGATAGCATCCGATTTAAATTACATCAACTTTTATGATGATTAAATTTTTTTAAGCATATCCTCTCAACTAACTCACCTCTAAAAAATAAAAGAAAATTAAACTTGAGCAGACTTTACGAAAAACCCATACATACATTTATATTTAATGTTATTTAAGTTAATATGAACTTTCAATAGTAATAGTTTCTTGATTAAAATTAAAAAATTTAAAAACAAATTCTTATTTTTACAGTGTTCATTTAAGAATAAATCGTGATTATGAAATGTTCATGAATATATACTATTACGTTTTTCAAATAAACAAATAGAAAAACACAATTACAATATTGTCATTCGCATTCGCTTCCTCAATCTGTTCAAACACACAACGTAAAATCACTTCATTCCGATTCTGATGTACATCAATTCTCTCCGACTCTGATTTATCGAGTGTTTCCAATTCTGATGTACATCAATTCTCTCCGACTCTGATTTATTGAGTGTTTGAAGGAAAGTTAGGGGGTTTAAGCTTCCGTTTCGGAGGAGTACAGATCTCCCAAGAAGAATGGGTTTGAGGCCTTTCAATTTTAAACTTACCGTTAGGCATTAGCCCAAGTTCCAACCCACCTACAGAAGGAGAAGGAAAACCCATTTTTCGTAACTTGCGTGGCACTCTATTCCATTGCCTCTAAACTCCGACTTCTCTGTTCCTCTGGTGGCGCCGCGTTGCTTCTTCAGGTAAATACGCGCGCAGACTATGGCGAAATTGCGTTATATTATGTTAGATTAGATTGTTGGCATGAAAAATATTTTGGATATTTGATTGTTCAAGGATTTGAATTGAATTGGGAAATTTCAGATCAGGAGGAGGATCAGGATCGGTGCTGCGAGCGGCAGCGGGCAACATTGTGAGAGTGGGAGACGAAATAGCAGGGCCGGTGCAACAGCAGCAGGGCGGCATTCTCGGTCTGTAAAACTTTACGTAAATTTTCAATGGCGAAAGCAGCGGCGCCGTACGCGTGCGCCTGCCAACGGCAAGGGGGAAGAAGGGTGGTTTTGCCGGTATCAACGCCCCCCCAGACAACGTTGAACTGCAGCTGGGAGTTGTTGAATGAGTGGGAATTCTCAGGGGAAGAAAACAACGATGATAACTTCAGGCACCACCAATTTCGGGACCGTGTGGTGTTTGGGGCGGCGCCGACCAAAGAGGAAGTGGAGGAGGCTGTTTCTGATTTACAGGACACCCTTACACAGTAAGTACTAGCTTGGTTGGTTGGTTTTTACTTTTCCCCCTTTCCTTATCAGACGATTGCTTTGTTTTGCTCAGATCATCTATTGCGAATTTGCACTATTAAATCAATAAATAGGGACCTTTTACTCGTGGACATCTTTCCTTTACCAAAAGAGACCAAACCGGGGTCATCCGCGAGATACCCACACTGTTGGTATCTTATTCCCGTAACAACAGCCTGTCACTGCAAAGGATTTGATATCTTATTTTTGTCACAACAGCCTGTCACCACAAAGGACGGCCGAGAATGAGAATGGAACTCGAGACCCTCATCAAGTTGCGTTCATAAATAGAAGTAACGAACATCTACTTTATCAAAAACAGTAAATAACACCCACGTTGTTGATATCTTATTCCTGTCACAACAACCTGTCACCGCGAAGAACGGCCGAATGAGAATGGAAATCGAGACTTGAATTAAGTTGTGTTAATATATAGGGGATCCCACACGGTGGGGGAAGGTGGTTTTCACCCAGCCCACCACAGATCAAACCCCATCGAGACATGGCCCGCTGTGATAAGGCTCAAAGGGTAGGCGCCCCTGGATAGACTACCGTCCCATCGAGACATGGCCCGCTGTGATAAGGCTCAAAGGGTAGGCGCCCCTGGATAGACTACCGTCCCTGGTAAGGATTGGAGTCGGGACGTCTCGGCCCTTGCTGAGTCACAAGTTTCCGGTATATCCTGGCTTGCGGGCTGCCCTTTATACCACAAGGGTTATACTGGCAGCAGCGGATTTGAACCTGGGCCTGACCCAAGCAAGTTTGACAAGTTACCGATTCCCCTACTCTAAAAAATATATATAGGGGTAACAAACAGCTACTTTATAAAAAACGCTAAATAACTTATTATCGAGTACAGGTGGCCAGGACCGTTTACTATTACCCAAGCGTAATTAGATTGTCTAAGTGGAGTGGTTATTTAGGGAGGAAGTTAAATCTTGTCGTAAATGGATCCTCTTTCTGGTCACAAATCTCACAAAAATTTCTATCACAATCCAAGATCCATTTATTGGTGAAACAATACCCTTAGGGTTTTTGCCCAATTGTGAGTCAACCCAGCGTCAAAAATTTGATTAGAGTTATGAATATATGGGAATGCTGACTTTTTGTGTCTCTGGATTCTGGCAATTAGAGAGATTTGCGATAAGATTAGACGGCTTGTTGTTACTTAGTCAGCATCGAGAAAGACATAAATAATGTGTAAACTGAAGTTGATTTGCAGTTGATTATTGATTAATAGTACTCTCCTTAGATGGATACCTACATGAGTTGGACAATGGCAACTATATTTCGTTAGGCTAAAAAGACTGCTAAGTTCACTTTAGAATCTCAAACTATCATATGCTAGAGTAGTTGCCAATGGGCTAGCAAAATAAATATACTCACAAAACTGGGTGTGGATCCTCGCTTCCTGCACATTTCATCTGAGGCATCATAATTTATAATCAAGCACGCAAAGAGGATTTCATGGGTCATGCACCCACTCAGGTGATAATGCGTGTGACAAGTGAGTCGTTTCCTTGGATTATTTTGGTGAACACGGGTAGAAGTTGCTATGGAAGGGAATCCTGGGTCGAAGGAAAGAGAAATTAGAGAAGCATTAAAGATGAGGTAAAAAATGGATTGATATGAATACTAAGAATTTGAGATTGTCTAGGCTATGAAATCAAAAGTAAGAATGAGCAGAAGCAAAGATGATGATGACTCAGGATTCAGCTATAGTGGAAATTCACCATATGCTACCATTGGATGTGCAAATCACAAGGATGGAACTGGTTAACATGAGGGTAGGTTTTAAGAATTAGCTATAATGTGAAAGCTAGTATATGCTACCATTTGATGTGCAAGTCATTTAACCTAGTAAGAGTAGATGTCGAACGTGTTTATGGGATTATAGTTTTGGTGAAAAATTAGATGGTAAGTGTTTGTGAAGCACATTATTAAGAATTAGGCAAAAGTAATGGAACTCTGCAGTGACGGCTCTAACAACAAAGCTTATTCTCGGCTAACATGTTCATTTTCATGCATTTTAGTAGTATTTTGGATTGCAAAAGCAAAAAAAATTACTTTGTCTTTTGCTTAGAATATCAATGCAGTGACTTAACGTTTTCATTGTTTGTTATTGATGTATATGATACTTTAGTAAAACCCAACCACTACCCTATTGTCGAGTCGTTTTAGGGCTTGATATTTGTATTATCTCCAATTTATATTAGATAGTCTACTTGAAAGTATTATCTTCTCTGGTTTGAAAATCAATTTTCAGATGGTATAGTATGGACTTTTATTTATTGATGAAACGAGGAAACACTTATAAAAAATGTCGTGTAGTACAAAGTTACAAACCTCAACAGTAATGGAGAAGCTGTATGATCTACATTTTTTTGTAAGAAAGAATTTTATCTATTCATATAAACAATATAGTACAACTAAACAGAGTAGAAGGCCAGAGAAGATTGTCTCATCCAACCAAGGAGATCCTGATATTTCAGTGCTTGTCTGTGTAATTCAGACTTTCAGAAGGCTTACGTAATATTTTCTTCCATCTAAAGAAACAGGCGAAAACAAGACACTGTCATTGTTGTGATTTAATAATAGGTTGAGGAACAGTCTAGCTAGTTAGTAAGCCAAAAAGAAGTTGGTCCATGCTTCTGTGGTTGTGTTTCTTCCTATCCATGATTCTCCAGCCCTGCTTTTCCATCCATGTTTCTGCTGACCCATGCTCCTTCTGCTCTGCTTTGGTGTCTCCAGTAGTGGATCCATGTCTCTGCAGTTGTGCATTGTCAGTGCTGCTTCCCAGTTTTGACCCTTTCGATGTATTAGAATGGATTATGTATAATTTGTAAATAAGTGTTTATAATGACGGGAGTTGAGCCATATGAGCTTTAATGAATGACCCCATGTGTAAATGATGTAAATATTGTTGAAATTTCCAACTAAAATTGCTTTCTCAGATTTTAATGCAAAACAAAAATTTCACTTCTTTGACCAAAACTTTCCTGGATATTAACACTGAACTTCCAGCCTTAGAGATGTCATGAAATAGTATATAAAACAGTAGCAGAAAGAGTACAATATTTCACTTTCAAACAGCCCAATCTTCTAGGCAATCCAAGGAGAAAAGATACCAAATAAGTTGAATAACCTGGTTAAGTTTCAGCCTTCTAGGGCAACTTATCCCATATAAACCAGATCTGAAAGTTCTCTCTTACAGCAGTAAAACAACATTTACAGCAGTATCAAAACAGCCCTTAGATTCCTCAATGATGATGGCAAACCACTTATCATTTGTCCTTTTACTTATGTCAAATCATCAAGACATATATAGCTGTAAATAGTAATACATGAAGAACATATATGGGCGCAAGTTTTGGATAGCTGAAGATGAAGACCATGTACATGCATAGCCTTCTCTCAAGGTTAGTACAAGTCTACTAGCTCTCCAAAACCCTAGCTAGGGAGAGCAAGAAAACCCTAGCTCAAACAAGGAGCTCCAATATGCAAAAATTACTATAACACATCCTCCAAGGAAAAACGTTCTCTTCTCCTCTTCTTCTCCACCAAAGATGCCCTAGAGTTTTATCACAAAACCCTGATCTCAAACTCTAAGGGTCAAACCCTAACCCTAGACATCCAAAATGTTCCAAGATACTCCAAGAAGACCAAGAAACCCTAGTGACTCCAAGAGAGATTGAGATCAAGGACACATGAAGACAAAGAAAGAGAGATGTAAATAAACATAAAAATATATATAACAATAATGCTGGAAAGCATCATAAATAATAATACAAAAATAATTAAAAATAATAAATAATACTAATAATAATAACTAAATAAATATAAAGAAAACTATTATTATTTAAACCAAAAGGAGCAAATAGACCTATTTATGGGTCTTGATTGTAATTATATTTCATCATTCATTCATTCAACAATTATTTATTTAAACATTGGTATTTTTTTTCAAACCAAGTTTATGTGCTTTTGCTACATAAGACTAGTGCACATTCTTCTCTAGGTCACATCTCAACACAAGAGTGAATCAATAATGAGTGAGAAGGACTCTCTCCTTCTTCTATTTTTATATGAGAGGTAAGGGATGCCAACAATAGAATGTGGGCCCAAGCCCTTTGTAATGTCCCCTGAATTATAAACATTATTTGTAATATAAAAATCTCGATTGTATATTTTGATGATGAGTTTGGCTGACTGTGGAGTTCGTCCAAATGGTCCCTGGAGGACAATTGGAACCGCTACATTTTGCCTTTAATGAAAATCAGAATGAAAGGGACAAGCCACATTAAAAGAGGGGACTATGCGTGCAAGAGGGGAGACATAGAGCAGTAAACCTCAGGGAAGTACACCAGGAGCCAGAATGTCTTAATGGCGTTGGACAGACCCTGGAGGAATCAAGGCGCAGTGGTTGACGGGGATTCAACGGGGAATGGACCACAGCTGCGGAAGAAGATCGGACAAACTCTAGAGAAATCAGGGAGTGCAGTGGTTGATGGGGATTCCTTGGGGAATGGACTGTAGCTACAAAGTAAGACCTAGGCAACCAAACTATAAGAGAGCATATGGGAGGAGGCAAGACACGGCTGGGTATGCTGGTAAAGAATGAACTCTTGCTGTGTGAGCACTCTGTGTTAGGCAAGAGTTGAGAGAAATACTTGTTGCATGAGAACTTTGTGATAGGCAAGTGATTTTTGCCTGGAAAACTGAACCGAGGTTAGTTGTCTTCGCTCTTGGCACGCATAGTTTAGCTTGGGGGTGATTGAGGACAAAGCAGATCTGTGCCTAATCTATTGTTGGGTGGAACGTGGCTGTTCCCTTTTCATTGCGGCTCGCTTTACAAACATGTTTCATTACTGGGTTTATGTTTCTGCAAATCTATTGAACTCAGGGTATATTTGCAAACATGTAAATGTGTGTTTCAATGCTTCTGAAACGATAAAAACTAGTTTTAGTTTTATTGATGGAAATGTTGCTTATGAGCTAGTGTATACTCACACTCTGTTTTGAATGACTGTGACTTGCATTTGGGGAAGCCGGTGGCTCAAATGGCGTAATATTGCTCTATAAAGAGTTACTAGGATGTTGTATGGTTCTTGTTAAAGCCAGTCTAAGGGATCCCTGGTAGGGAAGCCAATGTGCTCTTCTGGGTTTAGCCCTTTTCCTGTTTAGTGAAGCCCCTGTATAATAACTTAACTCCTAAGTGAGGGTAAAACTGTGAAGGAGAGCTTGGTTGCTGAAGTTCTTAGGAACTGGCCACTGTACACCGCCACTGTACACCGCTGTAAAATACTTAAGCCTGATCTTGTCTAAGTAAATCATTCGGCTTAAGCCGTGAGTCCATTGAGGGTTGGAAACTCCTTAATATTACCAAGAAAACACATAATTTAGGTGAAAAACCTTGGGCCGGAAGGCCTGCGAAAGCCTAAGAATGTATAAAGAATTCAAGTGCTTCCACAACCCGCAATCCGTAGACCATGTTGCGGGAGCGGAAGCAGAATAAAATTTATAAGGAACATGAAGTGTTTTCGCAATCCGCATTACGGAAGCGGAAACGGGGTAAAATTCTTAACAAAGTGGAGTGGTTCCGCAATCTGCAATCCGCATTGCGAAAGCAGAAAGCGGAGTAAAAGTTATAAGGAATGGGAGAGTTTCCGCAACCTGCAATCCGCATTGTGGAAGCAAAAACGAGGGTTGAAAACATAATGAAGATAAGCACTTTCTACAATTCGCAATCTGCATTGCAGAAAGCGAAAAGTGGAAGTCAAACTATAAAGGAATTAAGTGTTTCTGCAATCTGCAATCCGCATTGCGGAAAGCAGAAAACGGAGGATAAAACTGAGAAAAATGTGAGTGTTTCCACAACCGGCATGCAGAAAGCGGAAAACGGAAGGTAAAACTTATAAAATATAAAGGTTTCTGCAATCCGCAATCCACATTGCGAAATGCGGAAAGCGGAAAGGAAAAGTATTGAAATATAAGAGTTCCCGCAATCCGCAATCCGCAATCCACATTGCGGAATGCATTAAGCGGGAAGGATAAGTCGTAAAAATGTTAAGGTTTCCGCAATCCGCAATCTGCATTGCGGAATGTAGAAAGCGGAAAGGGAAACAATTACAATGTAATGAATATATGGGATTTCCGCAAATCCCCAATCCGCATTGCGGAATTCGGAAAGCGGAAGGTAGAAGAAAAATATAAAGAAATATGGGACTTCTGCACTCTGAATTACGGAATGCAGAAAGTGAAAGAGAAATAGAAAGAAAATATGGGTTTTCCACAATCCGCATTGCAGAATGCAGAAAGTGAAAAGAAATATAAAGAAAATATGAGATTTCTACAGCGGAATGCAGAAAGCGGAAAGTGGAAGAGAAAATATAAGGAAAATATGAGGTTTCCGCAATTTGCAATCCGCATTGCAGAAGCGGAGTTGCAGAAGGGAGTTTTTTTTTGCAGAAGGACTGTTGTAGAAACAATTAAGCTTAGGAATGAATGTTACAGGAAGATTTCATGGCCCATGTCTATATGAAAGAATTTTTTTTTATATGCATTTTATCAGATTATATGGATATATTACATATGGTATCAGAGCTACAGGTTTCAACCCTGTCGCCTTTTGGGAACATCTAGTTCCGCTGAATTATGAAAAAAGTTTGTTCTAATCATAACAATTGTGTTGGAATGTTTTGTGTACAAACATAATTGTTCTGTATAGGACACAACAATGGCCTCACAAAGTGAGAATGCGGCTCGACCTGAAGAAGGTGCACCAGCACCACACACATCGCAAGCAGAGTAGGAACACTCTGAAGCCAGTCAAGTTCTGGAAACGATGAGGAACTTGATCGTAGAAATACATAGCTTCAAAGCAGACAATGAACAACTAAAGAAGGCTCATGAAAGGCAGCAGGAGATTACTGAGATATTGTTGCAAAGTTTGCAAGAGAAGAATAATGGGGAAAAAACCCCAAACAAAGATTCGGAGGGACCCAGAAGTTCCAGAAAGTGCCGAAAGAAAAGACAGTTCCTCCAATGGAACTCAAAAATCTGCAAATCGAGCCAAGTGGGTCGGCAAAAGAAGAATCAACCACTTGGAAGGTGAATTTAAAAAGATCAAGCCAACCAACTTCGATGGGGAATCCAAGACGGGAGAGGAAGTAGAAGCTTGGCTGCTAGACATCAAGAAGTACTTTCAAATTTACAATTATTCTAGCAACATGAAGGTGAGAATGGCCATCTACAATCTGAAGGGAAGGGCCAGCATTTGGTGGCAAGGTTTGAAGATTTCCCAGGGAATAAAAGAGAAGAACCTAGAGTGGTTAGAATTCAAGAAGTTCTTCAAGAAGCAATACTTGTCAGAAAGTTACTATGAAAGAAAGACCAAGGAATTCTATGAGTTAAAGCTAGGCCAAATGAATATAGACGACCTCATTAACAAATTTCTGGATTTGTTGCGGTACGTGCCGTACATTAAAGAGGAAAAGGTAAAAATACAGAGGTTCTTGAGTTGTTTGCCATAGTCTTATAAGGACCGGATTGAATTCGATAATCCCAAAACCTTGGATGAAGCCTTACGAAAGGCAAGGTTGTGTTTTGAACAATACAAACAGAGGAATGACCTTTCCAAGGTCTGAAAGGGTAAAGAACAGGAAAAGTTCGACCAACAGAAGAAGGGCTTCCAACCCCCACCCTTGAGGAACATGCCAAGGAATCCGCAAGGAAATTCCTACAACAAAATTGAACAGCCTCCACAAAAGAACTATAAATTTGTGAATCTTGGACCCAAGGGGACTGTTGGAGCCCCTAAAGAACCCCTGAAGTGTTGGGAATGTGGAGAGCCCCACTTGCGAAGGAACTACCCATGCCTCAACCAATCTAGTAAGGTTGTTCACAGCTTGCAAGAAGCTTCCACTGTTGGGGAAGTTGGGAAAAGTTACCACTAGATTAATGTAGCTTTGGAGAATCGACAAGGAGATTATCAATCTGCAATTGTGGAGATTGAAGGTACCATCTCTAACCGAAGTCTTTCTATACTAATTGATCCAGGGATTACCTTAAGTTACATCACTCCCAAAGTGGTGGAGGACTGCAAGGTAAGGCATGCAAAACCTTGGTCAGTCCAATTGGCTACTAGAGCTAGGAGAAAGGTAACTGAGTTTATTACTGATTGTGAAGTTAAAATAATGGATCATGTGACGAGGATTAATCTGAATGTGACGAGGATTAGTATGATATGATTATTGGCATGGATTGGTTAGCAACGCATAAAGTAATATTGAATTGTTTTGATAAAACCTTTACGTATGTGGATGAGGATCAAGTTGTTAGAAGGTAGAAGGTGTCATTAAACCTGTCTCCTTAAGGCAAATCTCGACCATGCAATTAAAGAAATGTATGAGAAAGGGTCGTAAGTTGTATGCAGTGCGGGTTGCTGACCTACTCCTTAATGAAGGTCAAACACAGGTAAAAGACCACCCATTCTTAAATAAATTTATGGATGTATTTCCAGAGGAGATACCAGCACTAACCCCTCAACAAGAGATAGATTTCTCCATTGAGATTATGCCTGGGTCTGCACTGGTATCTAAGATACCTTATTGCATGAGCATCCTGTTACCACCTATGTTGTACTTAGTGGTTTTTTATCAAGTGAGCCTGGTGAACCGGACAAGGATAACTTGTTCGGACTTAAGAAAACCTTTGGAAGTAATTCTGGGAAGTGCTTGTTGTACTATATCACATGTTCATACCCCATGGGGGAACTGT
>LPNX010166842.1:283309-344280 GCA_001517045.1 Pseudotsuga menziesii | reverse complement strand
CCTTTTGAGCCGAAAGGTGAAGAAAGGTTCGTGGTAGTCTAATTAGAAAATTGTGGTTTGCTTATCTTTTTATGTTTCATTTGCTATCATCATTTGTTTCTGTAACCATAATAAAATCAACCCCTCCTCGATTCCTTGATTGAGATCCACTTGGACCGAAAGAGGTTCCTGGAGGGTTTTCTTTTTAACAAGAACATCCATCTCAAAATTTACTAAAATTGACAAGACTCTGGTGTGTATGCTCTACACTTGGCTGCGGTTCGTCTGATCAGTCAAGCTGTATCAAAAGCACTTGAGTGACTAGTATAATTAGGATTCACTCTCCCAAATTGACAAACCATCAAGTGAAAATCCAACAGCTAGATCAAACCATTACGGTGGCAAAATACCCAAAGGAAGCGGGAACTCCTGAAAAGTGACCTCGGGGTGTCGATCTCTGTCACACCCTAACAGGTGCGTTATGAACAATAGCCCTAGAGACTCCATTCAACCCACATATTCCTTGCGGGTAGTTGTGAAGGTTTAGTTTTGGACATACTCCAAGTACTCTTGGGTATATTTGGAGTCCACCCCTTCGCTTAATTTTAATCAACTCATATTTCACATTAACTTAAAACGTACCAAGAGGCAACTGCAAAACATTCACTCCAAGCACATGCAAGTACATTGATTTTCTTTTGACTCCATTTTAAGGCACTGGTTATTTTCTTGCTATATATATATATATTGTGTCTCAGCATTGTGCTTTCGTGCACTCATTTTGTATCTTGTCATATATGGTTGTTTATGGTTAATTTTCAAACTCCTAAGTAACTCATTCAATTTAACATCACCATACTAAGTAATTTAGCCTTAGTAACTTAATAGGGCCTACCCCCCTTGGCTTCGTTAGGAGTTGAGCCTAAACGGAGGAGTCAAGAACAAGGTGACGGCCTTGACTCGAGACTTGCCCCCAAGGACACACCGAGTGGCTTGAAGATTTCTGCCACGTGACCTAGGTGTGTGAAAGGCGGCAACACATCCCTGAGTTAACTGAATTGAAAATTCAGTTATAAGAACTGCTAGATAAGGGTTACATCAGACCCAATGTGTCTCCTTGGGGAGCACCAGTTTTATTTGTTAAGAAAATGGATGGGACTCTACGACTCTGCATAGATTACAGACAGCTGAATAAAGTAACCATCAAGAACAAGTATCCTCTGCCTTGGAATAATGATCTATTTGATCAAGTGGGGGGAGCTAAAATCTTCTCCGAGTTAGATTTGCAGTTCGATTATCACTAGATCAGGATTAAAGGAGAGGATGTAAGTAAAACGACCTTCAGAACCCGATATGGGCACTACAAATTCGTAGTAATTCCTTTCGGCTTAACCAATGCCCCTGCTACATTCATGTGCCTAATGAACAGTATTTTCAACAAGTACCTAGATCAATTTGTGTTGATATTTCTTGAGGACATCTTAATCTACTCCAAGACGGAGGAAGAACATCAACAACAATTGGAAATTGTGCTACAGACCTTAAGAGAGCATCAATTGTATGCTAAGTTCGAGAAGTGTGAATTCTTTAAGAAAGAAATTCAGTACCTAGGCCATGTCATCTCAGAGGATGGGATCACAGTAGATCCACAAAAGATTAAGGATTTTTCAGAATGGCTTGTGCCTAAGGATGTCGCCGACATTCGGTCCTTCATGGGACTCACCGGTTACTATCGGAGATTCATCCAAGGATTCTCGAAGATAGCCTATCCCATTACTTCCTTGCAGAAGAAGGGAGTACAGTTTGTGTGGTCCTTGAACTTTGAAGTGTCAGGAGAGCTTTGAAAATCTAGAAAGATTATTAACCATGGCCCCAATCTTGAAGGTGGCTGACCCCTATAAAGACTACACAGTCTGTACGGATGCTAGTAAGGAAGGATTGGGGGGGGTATTATCTCAAGAAGGACATGTGGTATGCTATGAATCTTGCAAATTGAAAGAGCATGAACGAAATCATGTAGTGCATGACTTAGAATTGGCAGCAGTTGTGCATGCCTTAAAGATGTGGTGCCACTACCTGTTAGGGAAAAGTTTCCTTTTGTTGACATACAACACTTGTGTAAAGAATATGTTTACTCAACCAAGACTAAATGCCAGACAAGCAAGATGGATGGCCTTCTTAAGTGAATTTGATTTTGAAGTAAAACATATCAAGGGTAAAGAGAATAGGGTGGCTGATGCACTCAACCATCGAGCTCATGAAGTATATGAGATTTCTATGAGCCAACCAGAAAGTGATCTGATGAGTAGAATAAAAACAACCAACATCCATGATGTTGAATACAAGAATTTACTGAATAAATTGTTGAAAGACGAGGTAAACTTGAATGGGACAAAATTCAAAGTAGACTAGAAAGGGTTAATTTGGCTTAAAGGGAGAATATACATGCCTAATGTTGTAGATTTAAAATTGTTTGTTCTAAATGAAACACACAGACCTCCTTATGTAGGACACCGTGGTTACCAAAAGATGATAACAACCCTGAGAAAGCAATTCTTTTGGCCCAAATTAAAGGCAGATTTAGTTGATTATCTGTCTAAATGTTTGGAATGTCAACAGGTGAAGGCTAAACATCAACATCCAGCAGGTCTGTTACAGCCTTTGCTAATTCCTGAATGGAAATGGGAGGTAATACCTTTGGATTTTATCATAGGTTTTCCTTTAACACAAAAACATCATGATTCAATTATGGTTGTAATAGATAAGTTAAGCAAGTCTGCTCATTTTATTCTTGTGAAGTCCACTTACAAGGTTGTCAATGTTGCAGAAATATTCCTGAAGGAAATTTTTCGACTTCAAGGAGTACTTAAGATGGTAATTTCTGACCGGGATGTCAAGTTTACATCAAACTTTTGGAAATCATTGTTTGTAGGGTTGGAAACCAAGATAAATTTCAGCACTAGCTATCCCCCTGAAATAGATGGACAAATAGAACGAACTAACCAAGTCATTGAAGACATGCTGAGGATGTATGTCATGGAAAGGCCCACTAAGCGGGAAGACTACTTACATCTGGTAGAGTTTGCATACAATAATGGTTATCAGGGCTCAACTAAGATGAGCCCATTCGAAATCCTCTATGGAAGAAAGTGTACCACCCATGTTAGCTGGGATAGCCCTGTGGATCGTTTGATGGTAGGACCTGAGATGTTACAAGAAATGGAACAGACTGTTTGAAAGGTACAAAAGAACTTGAAGGTGGAGCAGGATCACCAAAAGAGTTATGCTAACTTGAAGAGACAACATAAGGAATTTTTCGGTCGGAGATCATGTTTACCTCTGAGTCAAGCCCAAAAAGAGCTCCCTGAGATTGGGAAGTTGTACCAAATTAGCACCATGGTTCTACGGACCCTTCCAAATCTTGGAAAGGATTGGACTCGTGGCATACAAACTTGCTCTTCCAGCACACTTGAGAATTCATAATGTTTTTCATATTTCATTGCTGAATAAATATATACATGATTCCACTCATATCATTAAGTGGAATGTGGTGCAGGTGGAACTAGAAGAAGAATTCCAAGTGGAAGCTCTGCGCATTCTGGACAAGAAAGAAACAGTACTCTGGAATTGAGTCGTCGCTCAGGTTAAGGTGCAATGGAAGCATTTTATCTCGGAGGAGGTGACTTGGGAACTAGAGGAAGATATACGAAAGAAGTACCCAGGTTTATTTCTAGAAGACGTGGAGGAAGACTAAGAACACTGTGGACATTGTTGCAATAAGGGGGTGTGGATGTAATATCCTCCGAATTATAAACATTATTTGTAATATAAAAATCTCGATTGTATATTTTGATGATGAGTTTGGTTGACTGGGCCGGAAGGCCTGCAAAAGCCTAAGAATGTACAAAGAATTCAAGTGCTTCCGCAACCCGCAATCCGCAGACTGTGTTGCAGGAGCGGAAAGCAGAATAAAATATTCAAGGAACATGAAGTGTTTCCGCAACCCACAATTCGCATTGCGTAAGCTGAAACAAGGTAAAAATTCTTAACAAAGTGGAGTGGTTCCGCAATCCACAATCCACATATCGGAAGTGGAAAGTAGAGTAAAAGTAATAAGGAATGCGGGAATTTCCGCAACCCACAATTCGCATTGCGGAAGCGAAAACTAGGGTTAAAAACATAATGAAGATAAGGACTTTTCCGCAATCCTCAATCTGCATTGCGGAAAGTGGAAGTCAAACTATAAAGGAATTAAGTGTTTCCGCAATCTGCATTACGAAAAGCGAAAAGCAAAGGATAAAACTAAGAAAAATGTGAGTGTTTGCGCAACCCGCAACCCGCATGTGGAAAGCGGAAAACATAAGGTAAAACTTATAAAATATAAAGGTTTTCTCAATTTACAATTTGCAATGCGGAATGCGGAAAGCAAAAAGGAAAAGTGTTGAAATATAAGAGTTCCCGGAAAGCGGGAAGAATAAGTCGTAAAAATGTTAAGGTTTCCGCAATCTGCAATTCGCATTTCGGAAAGCGGAAAGGGAGACGATTAAAATGTAATGAATATATGGGATTTCCGCAATCTGCATTGCGGAATGCAGAAAGCGGAAGGTAGAAGAAAAATATAAAGAAAATACGGGACTTCCGCAATCCGCATTGCGGAATGCGAAAAGTGAAAGAGAAATATAAAGAAAATATGGGTTTTCTGCAATCCGCAATCCGCATTGCGGAAAGTGAAAAGAAATATAAAGAAAATATGGGATTTCCACAATCCGCAATCCACATTTTTGGAATGCGGAAAGCAAAAAGTGGAAGAGAAAATATAAGGAAAATATGAGGTTTCCGCAATCCGCAATTCGCATTGCGAAAGCAGAGTTGTGGAAGGGAGTTTTTTTTTTATTGCGGAGAGGACTTTTATTTGCGGAAGGACTGTTGTAGAAACAATTAAGCTTAGGAATGAATGTTAGAGGAAGATTTTAGGGTCCATGTCTATGTGAAAGATTTTTTTTTATATGCATTTTATCAGGTTATATGGGTATGTTACACTTGTGTAACTTGTAAGCAACCTACAATGAGCACTTGTAGGCCAACACAAGTGAAGCATTCCACTCTAGAGTACACGTGTCATGTTCATACACAACAAGGGATCCAAGATGATGTAGCTACAAAAGGTAAGTCCACATTCCTTTGTCACAAGCCTCCATGGACACTCCATCAATCATCCTGAGTTATGTACTCCATTTGGTTAGTTGCCCCATTGCAAGAACATTGTCTTGGCCTAGGTGTCCCCAAGCCAACTCCAAGCCTTTAAATAAGAATCCAAGTAAATCCATGCCATCTAGGATTCAGTGCCTTCCTCCAAGATGCATAACATGCCTCATGTGGCCATCATGAAGGGTGTCCACCAAACTGTTAAGATAACTCCAATGCCGGAGGGAAGAATACCAAGCCAACACTTAACTATGGTCAAGCAATCATTGAGTAAGCAATCTCCATTGTGCAAATCCATCATGGACCATCTCACATGTGCCAATTTATCTCAAACAATCCGACAACTGAGCATGCACCATGTACCACAAGTTTCATGATGCGCCCCAAACATGGTGTAAGCACTTTTGGACTAACCCGAAAACCTAAAACTTCCTCTTTACGAGGAAAAAGTTTAGATCGACACCTCTTGACTCCCTTTGCAACTCCACCAAACCCGCAACTTGCGAATCTATATTGGTTGGGGTCTTAGGATCATCACCGTCTCCTGTAAAGAATCTGTCACCCATGCTATCACAACATCTTAATCCAAAGAATAATGACCACCCATGAATATGAAGGAACATAACCCTAGAACAAAAGCAACTTGGTCAACTCCATCATCCTCCAAGTCAACATCATGGATCAAAATTAATGGACACTGTTATCACACAACTTGTAGTTGTCCCTAAAGGTATCCCATTCGAGACGGTAGAGGTGTCAGACAACTAAAGAGGTGACCCAAGAGATGCATCGGTTCCCAATGCAAGATGGGAGTCATGTCAACCAAGGCACTCTTCACTTTAGATCTAGTCAAGACAAGATCAAAGGGGAGACCCTTTAGCCAATCAAAGAAGATTAGCCAAAGCAAAGGTTTAGGGGAGTGTGTAAATTGAGTTACGGAAACCAATGCAAGCTTAGGTGAGCCCAAGAGTTTAAGTATGGTTGAAGAGGCTTAAGATATTAGGAATGTTTCAACCAATGAATGAGATAGGCCACCTAGGAGGACCAAAGAGATAGATCTAACACCATGAAATACACAAGTAGGGCCCACTTCCTTAAAATAGGGAAATGATTCAAATGGGTCCCACAAGGTCAAATTAGGGGTGATATGGTGCTAAGGGGTGTTTGATGATGTGGATCTATGGATCCAAGGTAAATTAGACACACCCACATATGGGATCTTAGCATATGACACAATCCCCAAGGAGTGCGAATTGACCCTAGGAGACTAGTGCCTTTAAATGGAGGGGCAAATGGAGTCCAAATTATGCCAAATTGTAGATCGGGGTAGTCAAGGCAATTATCAAGGTGGGTTTTAAGTGGCATGCCCCAAGGTAGGCTAGATATCCATAGATCTAAGCTTGAAAATGCATCACCCAATGACCCAAGTGGGGTACAACCCTCAAAATGAGGAATGGGGCCCACAAGGCAAAAATCACAGGAGTGAAGCACTAGGGGTAGGTTATCAAGTGAGAGGAGTGCAAATCAAGCGGGATCTCACCCAAGTGAGAGAACTAGCAAAACTCACCTACCCAAGTGAGAGAACTAGCAAAACTCACCCACTTAGGGAGTGCGACCTCACCCAAGGAAGGCTAAGTGCCTTGGAAAATGTGTCAAATGAAGCACGATTGCCACCAAACTATAGATCCGGATTGCCGTGGATACTATAGAGGTGGGTTCTTTTTATTATTCCCAAAGACAAGCTAGATCTAAGTAGATCTAGGAAAAAGTGAAAAATGAGGGTTTTAATCAATGAGGGTTTAGAGATCTAAGAGAATAGATGGATAGGATAGAAGAATTTCATACCTCATGGAACATACCTGGAAGATGAATATGGAAGAGGCTTGTGACAAGGATTACTTCCCACAAAGATCAAATGCCAAACTTTGATGAGCCCTTCTTGCCAATGTTTTGCCTCCTCAACCAAATCGATTTTCCTATTCCTGTCAATCAAGGACACAAAGATCAATCAATCAATCAAGAATGGAAGGAGATGCACAAAAAGATATGAGAAACATGAATTGTTGGTACAAAGACAAAACAACTCCCTGTCACCCAAAACGTCCTTTTGAAGCTTGAAGGGTAGGCCTCCCCACCAATTCGCACCCCTCCAAAACGTCTTCTTTGCCTGCAAAACATTGTTAGTTGAAGATAAAATCAAGATGGCCACCAATGTCTGTTGGTGTAGAGGAAGAAGCATTTACAATCACCACAAACATTCCAATTCCAAGATCCAAGATGCCCAAGAAAGTATTTTTATTTCAATAGCAAAGAGCCAAAAATCTTTAGATCCCTCCCCTTGTTACAATGAGGGGGGGTCTTCTCCTTATATAGGATAATAAAGACCAAAACCCCAGATCTCAAAACCACTTTTTGAAATGAGTGGTTGAGATTAAAAGATCTCACAACATAATCAATGGCTAAGATGAGCCAACATAAAATATCACATGGATCACTCAAAATAGAGGTGACGTCATAGCTAGGAATGACTAAGTGAGGGTGACGTCATCCATCGAGGGGGCTAAAACACATGGGCCCACCTCATATGACATGGACATGACTCAAGAAGCTCATGGTGGGGCTAGGAGGCATCAATCCTTACTAGCTCATCCCCATGGTACAATAATATAAAATAATATTTCCAAATAATACAAATGATCAAATTCTGTCCTCAAAATCTGTGAGAGACATGCAGTAAAAAGGCCTCCTGTGGCCTTTGTGGACCCCACTAACTGATGCAATATGGCTGGAAGATGGGGGGTTCACCCTGGAAGACCTCTGTGAAGACCAAGTGCCAAAACCTTGCCTCAATTGCCCAAATCGAATTCCTCAGTGACCCTTTTATTGCATTTTTAATCCTCCTCGAAAACCGTGAAACTGCCCAAATTGCCTCTTGGAGTACCTCAGCTGTCAAACTAAGCCCACCAGGATCTCCGGAAGGGGGGGTATAATGGTAATATCAAGTGGCTGGACCAACCCTCCTCATACAATGCCCTAGGTGAACTGGCCTCTCATGGCCCTAGCTAGACAGGCTGGGAAAATAGCCCCAAATCTGGTCAACAAGTGAATAACTGCATCTATCACTGTCAGAAGTGCCCGAAATTGAATGATAAGTGTCTCATTGGATCCAGAAGACCCAAATCTACTAAGAATGTGTACTCATACACCATGGGTTGCCCTGAAGAGCCTGTTATCACCAACCTTGTAGTTGCCTGTGTGAGGTGGATCCAGGATGGATGGTAGAGGGGAAAGCAACTAAGGGGTGGAACCACGACTGCCTAGACTCCCAAATGGATGGTTGTCACGCCAATCAAGGCAACCTTCACTTTATGTTATCCTAGTCCAAGACAACAATGGGGGAGACCCGGATTTGCTCCCGACAGGAGACATCAGACCTAGACACCAGAACAGATCAAATGGGGCTTTAAGGTATGTAAGGTGCAAGGTAAATGGAACCCTAGCTCTAGGGTTTAGGTACTAGCAACTGATGGAGATGATCACTGTCTTGGGAAACATAACTATCACAGGGTAAGCAAGGACAGAGCTGGGACCTCCTAGTACCAAGGGGACAGACTCAGTGAAAGATAGGTAACTTGAGTTGTATATGAATGTTGGCAAAGGGAATGGGAGTGAGTTAAGTTAGGGCTAGTGCTAGCTACGAGATCAGTGCCTTATGTGCACTGGGCAATGGAGTCAGCATCAACCCAACGTTCCAGTGAACCCACCTGGGATATACCCTTATCTATGGACCCAGACAAGGATTTGGCCCGGAAGATTCAGGTTACTGAAAAACCAGCAGAAGGAGGGCTAGCGCTAGGGCTTGGAGAGGCAGATCTGTAGCTCTAGAGCCACCAGGAGGCTATCAACTCAGCGTTGAAGGGGAAATGAGATCAGGGTAGCCTGATCTACAAACCCAAGTCAGCAAATTTCAGTAAAGATCAGATCTGGAAAAAGTCAAAAAACTGATGAGGGGGGCTAGGGGGATGAAAACCAGTTTTTCAGATCTAGGGCAAACTGGAAGGAACTAGCTCAGCATTGGGGGTGTTCTGGAATGCTCAAGCTCTTCTGATCTATCAGCCTAGCCTGTTAGATTTCAGAAAAAATCAATTCCGGAAAGTCCAGTTTTCAGTGAGGGCGCTAGGGCTGTTTCAGTCAAAAACTCAGATATAGGTCAAACTACCAAGAATCTGGACAACATTGAGGGTGATTTGGACTGTGTGGGATCTGATCTATCCGTCTGTGAAGTCAGAATTTAGAAAAAGTCAAAACCCTAGCAGGTCAAATTTTCAGTGGGGGGTTTATGCAGTTTTCTGGATAAAAATCAGATCTAGGTCAAACCAGCAGGAGTTTGACCAGCGTTGTAGTAGATTTAGTGAAGGGGAGGCCTAATCTATGACCCAGAAGTGGTTTGGCCAAAGATCGGACGATTCCCAGATTTATTGCTTTTTAGGGTTTTTAGTATTTAGGAGTTTTTTCAGAAAATTTGAAGTAAAGCAAGGTACAATCTATTAAGATCTGAAGAGAAGAGACTTACTTGTTAGATCTTACCTGGAAATGTTTGTAGAAGTCTTTAACAGTGATGATCCTTGCTATCTCGATCAATTCTAGAAGATCCAAGTGATTTCTATGAAGGATGTAAGCCACAAGCCACCAATGCGCTCCCTACCCTACATGAGCAAATGTCAACAATATCAGATTTCCCAATACAAGATAAAGAAACCAAATGTTACAAGAAAGTAAAATGAAGTAATCATAGATCACAATGAAACTAATGAAAACCCCCTGATCCAAGACGAAGAAAACCAAGCGAGTTGAGGTTCCCCTGCAAAAACGCTCCAGCCAAAACGCCCTCCTGTAGGCAAAACAATGACAACAGAAAAATATAGATCTCACAAGAATTTCCATAATGCTAGGAAGCTGAAGACTATCCAATCACCATTTGAGAACATCAGATGCAAAGCAGATCCAGAAAATATCCTCAAAAAAGTCTTTCTATTATTCAGATCCAAGAGCCAAAGACCCTTTACAAATGAGAAGCTCTCTCCTTTAAATAGAAATGAGAGAACCACAATCATAATCGAATCCTAACCACTTTCAAAACGAGTGGCTAAGATTAAAAGATGAAATGTTCTAATCAATGGTTGAGATGAGCTCAACATACAATACATGGATCAATATAACCATAAAGTACCAAAGTGGACTAAAACACCCATAAAGAGCGTAACCCACTCAACAAGAAATAAATGAAGCACATGGTGGGTCCAAGGAGTGTTTGATTAACTCCCTTTGGGTGTCCCCATGGCACAATAAAATAATATAATAATTTAATTCTTTAACTTTGTGTCTCCTTGAGGAAATCGTGAGCCTCGCAAAAGCTCCAGAAAATAATATAAAAATGCCCAAAAATAGGTGTGGGCCCAATCAGGTGCTGCAACGGTTGGAGAAGGTGTGGAGGACATCACTCTCATCATTATGACTCATCCCATGTCATTTCTTTGCCTCAGTAGCCCAAATCGATTTCTTCAATAGCCATTTAATCATTTTTTAATCTGCATCGAGAAACGTGAACCTGCCAAAACAACCTCCTAGGGTGCCTGCGTTGTCAAACTGAGCCACCTAGGATCTCTGGGATGGGGGTACTATGCTACAAACAAGTGGATACACCCGTATGTTCCATACAACACCCTAGGAGATCCAACTAAAACATCTCCCTGCTCAGACATATCAACCTGTGAAGAAAAACTGCATCAGAAAGGCAGAATGAGTCTAATCATATCTGCAAGTGCCCGAAACTGAAAATAAAATGTCTCATTAGACTTAGAGAGTCCAAATCCATCTAAGGAGTATACTCATACCCCTCACAGGTCTCTATCTAATCATCAACCATATCCAATAAACAATATAACCATCTGTAAATGATCAGACACCAATAATAACTCAGACTATCATCCATCTGCTGCAAGTGTTAAAAGGCTAAGACATGCTCTACAACTCATTCAAGCAACAATCACAACAAGTAGCAGTCATTTCACTGGCGGTACATCAACAAATACATATATAAGGCTTTATTTATTATTACTCAGACTAGACTTTCAGGACTACACTCACTTCATAGTTGTAGCCAATTTGCTAGTGAAGGGTGAAGGGTGAAATTGACAAGGCTAAGGCAAAGGATGACTTCCTACTTAATATCATGACACTTTGGATAATGGAAAGGGAATACTCACTATAACCAATGTCGGACAAACAACAACACAAGGAATGGCAGTGCCTCACAGATGGGTGAGTTGTTTAGAGAGTGCTTATTCAACTTAGGCATCATGACTACATCAAGATTGATCCAAGTTCATTAGGACCATCAATTATATTCCATGGCCTTTTTGGCCTATATGACCCTTTGGGACTTCACCAGTGCTTAAAAGCACAGATAATCGCAGCTTTCATCTGGGACATATTTATTTTTACAAGGTCAACAATATTTTGATATAGCATATTTTTAACCATTGCTTTTTGGACCTTTTCTTATACTCTTCAAGGAGTATTTTAGCATTTCATTGCTCTTGCCCTCTTTACATATGTTAAGAAACACAGTTTTATCATTTTCATTTTCCATGGGCGCATATTCAATATTTCCAATACATGTAGTACATGAGCTTTCAGTTTTAGCCAACAACATCTCAAGTGACCAGGGGGAGTTCTGCACAGTGCCAAACATTGGGAAAACCGACCAGAATGATTTAGGCATACAATCTAACTTACCAAAGGCAAGTTTTGTCACCAACTCAGAGCCGAGACACAATATAAATAGGGAGGCTTGTCCAACAAAGTTCTAGCGGGGAAAAAGGTCCTCCATGCCATAAGTCAAAAAGTCAGTCGGGTTGAAAACTAAAGTGGAAGGTAATGGATGGGTGGAGATAGTAAATGATAGTAAATGATGAAGGTCCTCCATGCCATAAGTAAACTAAGAGTTTGATTTTTTATTTTGTAGGATAACAAAATTACACTAAGAGCTTCAAAGACGAGCTTCAGGCAAAGATGCAAGGTTCTACACTACTTCCGGGAAAGGCTTATTCATGTCCTACCTACCCTACTCTAACCAATTTAGACAAGTGTTAGGTAAAATCATAAATCCAATGCAATCACTTGCTGAACAAATCTATTGAGCTTTCTTTACAGTTAATGATACAACAAGTCAAAGATAGGTTGTAAAAAATGTGAATGAAAATTGAAGCTATTGTAACTTGTTGTTTGAAAATCAAAGAAAGATATGGATAAAGAGAGATGAAATCATGCCAGGGATGAGATTGATTGTTGTAGACTTCTTCCATCCATAGATCGATAGGGTCATAAAATTTATGCAAGTTTAAATTTGATGAAAGAAAAGAATATGATACATAATTCATCCCTCCTAGGCCTTCATTTTTTCCCTCATCTTTTTGGTCAGCATACTCAATCATTCTCACATTATGATCAATGATGAAACAAAATAGGGACAAATTAGAAATCTTTAAACCAGAAATTGAGATTAACCCCATTTGTTGTTTACAAAATGAGAAAATATGGAATTGGTCTTTATAGAGCTTTTCATTCACCCAATCAAAGAAATCAACAAAGTTGAAAACATTATGCACCAAGGATGAAAGGAGATAAAATGCTTTACCATTGACCAGTTGGCACTTTCTAGAATCTGTTCTGCATGATACCATAGAGAAGGACATCAAGAACTAGGATGGGAGGGTGGATTGACAAATTAAAACTTGATTTGTATCACCTAAAGGTGTTAACACCAATCTTGCATGTGATATGGGACATTTTCTAGAGAAATTGGCAAGATTGAAACTAACCTCCCAAGAACTAGACTCACTGTGATTAATTTCCTCTACCAAATCACCTTGATCAAAAGTATGACAAGGAATAGTAGCAGCATTACAAGAATCATTCCTTGGAGGCTCTTGGTGATTATTTGGACACAGATTCCAGTTCGACAGATGTGACAAAGAAGGTTCTAGGTCAAGCTCGCTCACTAGAATATCATCATCATGTGGTTGTTCTTCTTGAGATTGTTCATTACATTCAACTGAGGATAAATGATCATCATCCTTCATTTGATAAGGAAAAACATCACTATGTTCATTTCTATCCTCACAAACTTGGTCTTCAACTACAATATGACCACATGATTGCTCTTCAACGGACTTTTTATTAATTTCAACCTTTTCTTCTTCTGCAGTGATATGATCAAGGTCTGAATCTAGATTCGGATAGGTTGGATACTGACTCAAATTATCATCAATTAGGCAATGACTATGGAGTTCCTCTTCTAAAGGCTCTTTAATGGACTCACAAATGGAAGGCTCAACTATGGATGCTTCTTGATGGTGATCAGGTTCCCTTCCATGGATCAAATCCAGGATTTGCTTTGTGTCTGCTTCAGGTAATAATAACAAAGTATTTTGTATGATTTGATTTATATATATCCCTTTTAATTTCAGCACGGGGTTTTGAAACATTATCCTCAAAGTACTCTGTAACATTCTTATGGATTGCAGGCACACTCATAACTTGGAACATTTCAGGAGAGGAATGATCCAATTGAGAAAGCAAATTGCCAATATATTGATTATAATCATTGCTAGATTCACACTCTAAAGAATCATCAGTGTTCCTACTCCAACTATCAATTAACAAATCTGTGAACATGTTGTACCTAGTGATGGATCCTGGTGCTAAATGATCAAACCATAGTTGAACATCCCCTTGCAAGGATTCTCCTAAGGCTCTCATATAAACATCTTCATTGTTTGCACCTCTAGATTCCATGTAATCCCACAGAATATCCAGATGACTTTTAGTAGATATATCCTTATTTCCATTGAACTGGGGCATCCTCCTAGTGTAATTGTTTGGCATAGGATGAGGTGCCCACGATATTTCAGAAAAGTCAAAAGGAGACTGTTTGTCCTATTTTTTCACAGCTCGGGTTACTTGGCTATAAGGATTTGACTGGGACTGACTTCTAGGTTCATGCCGACTTACAAGTCCACTCGGGATGGTTGGGAAATCTCTATTGCATGGGTGAGGAAGTTGGTGGGTATCATAAAAATTGTGATAACTAGATTCATACCCATAGTCATGCTCAAAGTCATCCTCATACCCGTAGTATGACCTCCTTCTATCCCTTTCGTTTATTTGTCTTGTATTTTCAATCATGTTTTTGGTTTACTTCTTTCATGTGCCTCAGAAATACATCCGAATTCATTATGATTTATGGTATACTCTAAGAACTTAAGATTGATAGGTTGGGTACGATCCTCAGTGGAGTCGCCAGGTGAATCACACAAGTAATTCACCAAAGAAGATATGTTGTAGGGAAAGGTGAGGTATGTTGAACCAAGGTAGGCCTCTACCTCCCCGACAACGGCGCCAAAATGTTGGCAAAAAGAACGGGAGGAGAGCTTAAGGATACATGTCAGACTAGGGTAGGCCTCTACCTTCACCGGCAACGGTGCCAAAATGTTATCACCAACCTTGTAGTTGCCTGTGTGAGGTGGATCCAGGATGGATGGTAGAGGGGCAAGCAACCAAGGGGTGGAACCACGACTGCCTAGACTCCCAAATGGATGGTTGTCATGCCAATCAAGGCAACCTTCACTTTATGTTATCCTAGTCCAAGAAAACAATGGGGGAGACTCGGATCTGCTCCCGACAGGAGAAATTAGACCTAGACAGCAGAATAGATCAAATGGGGCTTTAAGGTATGTAAGGTGCAAGGTAAATGGAAACCCTAGCTCTAGGGTTTAGGTACTAGCAACTGATGGAGATGACCACTGTCTTGGGAAACATAACTATGACAGGGTAATCAAGGACAGAGTTGGGACCTTCTAGTACCAAGGAGACAGACTCAGTGAAAGATAGGTAACTTGAGTTGTATATGAATGTTGGCAAAAGGAATGGGAGTGAGGTCAAGTTAGGGCTAGCGCTAGCTAGGAGATCAGTGCCTTATGTGCATTGGGCAATGGAGTCAGCATCAACCCAACGTTCCAGTGAACCCACCTGGGATATACCCTTATCTATGGACCCAGACAAGGATTTGGCCCAGAAGATTCAGTTACCGAAAAACCAACAGAAGGAGGGCTAGTGCTAGGGCTTGGAGAGGCAGATCTGTAGCTCTAGAGCCACCAGGAGGCTATCAACTTAGCGTTGAAGGGGAAATGAGATTAGGGTAGGCTGATCTACAAACCCAAGTCAACAAATTTCAGTAAAGATCAGATCTGGAAAAAGTTCAAAAACTGATGAGGGGGGCTATGGGGATGAAAACCAGTTTTTCAGATCTAGGGAAAACTGGAAGGAACTAGCTCAGCGTTGGGGGTGTTCTGGAATGCTCAAGCTTTGATCTATCAGCCTAGCCTTTCAGATTTCAGAAAAAATCAATTTCGGAAAAGCCTAGTTTTCAGTGAGGGCGCTAGGGCTGTTTCAGTCAAAAACTCAGATCTAGGTCAAACTACCAAGAATCTGGACAGCGTTGAGGGTGATTTGGATTGTGTGGGACCCGATTTATCTGTCTGTGAAGTCAGAATTCAGAAAAAGTCAAAACCCTAGCAGGTCAAATTTTCAGTGGGGGGTTTATGTAGTTTTCTGGCTAAAAATCAGATCTAGGTCAAACCAGCAAGAGTTTGACCAGCGTTGCAATAGATTTAGTGAAGGGGAGGCCCGATCTATGAAACCCAGAAGTGGTTTGGCCAAAGATCGGACGATTCCCAGATTTATTGCTTTTTAGGGTTTTTAGTATTTAGGAGTTTTTTTAGAAAATTTGAAGTAAAGCAAGGTACAATGGATTAAGATCTGAAGAGAAGAGACTTACCTATTAGATCTTACCTGGAAATGCTTGTAGAAATCTTTAACAGTGATGATCCTTGCTATCTCGATCAATTCTGGAAGATCCAAGTGATTTCTATGAAGGATGTAAAGCCACAAGCCACCAATGCGCCCCCTACCCTGCATGAGCAAATGCCAACAATATCAGATTTCCCAATACAAGACAAAGAAACCAAATGCTACAAGAAAGTAAAACGAAGTAATCATAAATCACATTGAAACTAATGAAAACCCCCTGATCCAAGACAAAGAAAACCAAGCGAGTTGAGGCCCCCCTGCAAAAACGCTCCAGCCAAAACGCCCTCCTGTAGGCAAAACAATGACAACAGAAAAATATAGATCTCACAAAAATTTCCACAATGCTAGGAAGCTGAAGACTATCCAATCACCATTTGAGAACATCAGATGCAAAGCAGATCCAGAAAATATCCACAAAAAAGTCTTTCTATTATTTAGATCCAAGAGCCAAAGATCCCTTACGAATGAGAAGCTCTCTCCTTTAAATAAAAATGAGAGAACCACAATCATAACCAAATCCTAACCACTTTCAAAACGAGTGGCTAAGTTTAAAGATGAAATGTTCTAATCAATGGTTGAGATGAGCTCAACATACAATACATGGATCAATATAACCATAAAGTACCAAAGTGGACTAAAACACCCATAAAGAGGGTAACCCACTCAACAAGAAATAAATGAAGCACATGGTGGGTCCAAGGAGTGTTTGACTAACTCCCTCTAGGTGTCCCCATGGCACAATAAAATAATATAATAATTTAATTCTTTGACTTTGTGCCTCCTTGAGGAAATCGTGAGCCTCCCAAAAGCTCCAGAAAATAATATAAAATGCCCAAAAATAGGTGTGGGCCCAATCAGGTGCTGCAATGGTTGGAGAAGGTGTGGAGGACATCACTCTCATCATTATGACTCATCCCATGTCATTTCCTTGCCTCAGTAGCCCAAATCGATTTCTTCAATAGCCATTTAATCATTTTTTAATCTGCCTCGGGAAACGTGAACCTGCCAAAACAGCCTCCTAGGGTGCCTGCGTTGTCAAACTGAGCCACTTAGGATCTCTGGGATGGAGGTACTATGGTACAAAAAAGTGGTTACACCCCTATGTTCCATACAACGCCCTAGGAGATCTAACTAAAACATCTCCCTGCTCAGACATATCAACCTGTGATGAAAAACTGCGTCAGAAAGGAAAAATGAGCCTAATCATATCTGCAAGTGCCTGGAACTGAAAATAAACTGTCTCGTTAGACTCAGTGAATCCAAATCCATCTAAGGAGTATACTCATACCCCTCACAGGTCTTTATCTGATCATCAACCATATCCAATAAACAATATAACCATCTGTAAATGATCATACACCAATAATAACTCAGACTATCATCCATCTGCTGCAAGTGTTAAATGGCTAAGACATGCTCTACAACTCATTCAAGCAACAATCACAACAAGTAGCAGTCATTTCACTGGCGGTACATCAACAAATACATATATAAGGCTTTATTTATTATTACTCAGACTAGACTTTTAGGACTATACTCACTTCATAGTTGTAGCCAATTTGCTAGTGAAGGGTGAAGGATGAAATTGACAAGGCTAAGGCAAATGATGACTTCCTACTTAACATCATGACATTTTGGATAATGGAAAGGGAATACTCACTATAACCAATGTCGGACAAACAACAACACAAGGAATGGCAGTGCCTTACAGATGGGTGAGTTGTTTAGAGAGTGCTTATTCAACTTAGGCATCATGACTACATCAAGATTGATCCAAGTTCATTAGGACCATCAATTTTATTCCATGGCCTTTTTGGCCTATATAACCCTTTGGGACTTCACCAGTGCTTAAAAGCACAGATAATCGCAGCTTTCATCCGGGACATATTTATTTTTACAAGGTCAGCAATATTTAGATATAGCATATTTTTAACCATTGCTTTTTGGACCTTTTCTTATACTCTTCAAGGAGTATTTTAGCATTTCATTGCTCTTGCCCTCTTTACATATGTTAAGAAACACAGTTTTATCATTTTCATTTTCCATGGGCGCATATTCAATATTTCCAATACATGTAGTACATGAGCTTTCAGTTTTAGCCAACAACATCTCAAGTGACCAGGGGGTGTTCTGCACAGTGCCAAACATCGGGACAACTGACCAGAATGATTTAGGTATACAATCCAACTTACCAAAGGCAAGTTTTGTCACCAACTCAAAGCCGAGACACAATATAAACAGGGAGGCTTGTCCAACAAAGTTCTAGTGGGGGAAAAGGTCCTCCATGCCATAAGTCAAGAAGTCAGTCGGGTTGAAATCTAAACTGGAAGGTTATGGATGGGTGGAGATAGTGAATGATGGAGCCAACACTAGCAAGCCAAAACAATGGTGGGAATGACTGCCTCTATTCTCTCTAAGGAGGGTAAAACCAATGAGTATAGATCAAGAACTTCCAAGTCTAAGTAAGGACATCAATACATAGTACAAGATACAACCAAGTCCATATAATTATGACCGCCAGATCATGATACTACACATCAATACATGTCACAAAAATCAGTATAAGAGCAATAATAACCATAACACAATATAAAAGTCTGAGTCATAATCATGAAATATAATCCATCTGAGACACCATCTGTCCAATGAGAAAGTACTGACATAAAACTGGGCATCAATGACCTCTCTCTAATGACATAAATGGCTACATCGGTCATCAAATCTGAGTGTCCTGAGACTCAGTCTTGACATGGGAGAGTACAATAATCCACTAATATAAACATGATCCATAAAAAATGCTCATCTCAGCATCTCATATGTAAGAGATTTGGCTAAAAAAATGTATTGTGTCTGAGAAATAGAATATGGTAGCCTGGCTACTATATATGTGATAACAGGGCCCACTATAGGGTCTACCATATATGGACCGATCATAATTTGATGATTTGGCATAATAATAAACCTGCTGATCTGCATCAATCACTATCTGAATCATATGTCCATCATATGGTATCAATAATAATAGTATGTGGGACCATCAATCATCATCCATAAGCATATATGGCCCACATCATCATGGATCCCAAGAATGACTAGGGACAAATTATATCAATAGACTAAGACATGTTCCTTTAGATCATATTCACAGCATAACTTAAAGTATAAACATCATTCCGTGGCATTTAATATATTTATATATTTCATTGTTATTTATGTTTTACTTGCACAATAGCTCAAATGACAGACTTACTTCATTGGACATGGCCTAACTGCTAACTAAGGATGAAGGCTAAGAAAGAAGGCTAGGACAAAAGGGATGACTTGACCAACTTTTCCAAATGACACTTTGGACGGGGAAAAGGGAAGCTACACTTTGTGCTGGACAAATAACAAAGGGAAGGGTAGTGCCTCACAAATGGTTGAGTTGTTCAGAGAGTGCTTATTCAACTTAGGCATCATGCCTACATCAAGTTTGATCCAGGTTCATTAGGATTATCAATTTCATTTCCATGGCCCTTTTGGCCTATATGACCCTTTTGGGACTTCACCAATGCTTAAAAGCACAGCTAATCGCAGCTTTCATCAGGGACATATTCAAATTTATAAGGTCAGCAATATTTGGATAGAACATATATTTAACTATTGCTTTTGGGACCTTTTCTTATACCCTTCGCGGGGTATTTTAGCATTTCATTACTCTTGCCCTTTACTCACGTGTGTTAAGAAACACATTCTAGAGTTTACAATCTCCATGGGCATATATATAAAGATTTCGAATGCAAGTAGTACATGAGCTTTCAGTTTTAGCCAACAACATCTCAAGTGACTAGGGGGAGTTCTGCACAGTGCCAAACATCGGGACAACTGCCCATAATGATTTAGGCATACAATCCAACTTACCAAAGGCAAGTTCTGTCACCAACTCAGAGCCGAGACACAACATAAACATGGATGCGGTCCAACATAGAGGTAGGAAAAGGGAAGTCCTCAGTATCAAGAAGTCAAGAAGACAAGCGAAAGGTGAAAGCCAAAATAAGGAAGGTCATGGATGGGTGAAGTCAGGTGAAAATGGTGCCTAAGCTAGCAGACAAGGATACCAGGAAAGGCCATATCTATGCTCATAAGAGGGTAATGAAACCAATGAGTTTTGTCAGAAAACTTGAGAGCGCAAGTAATGTGTCCATTTTATAATTTATAATATCATCAAGATAATTTTAAACAGTTTGCCACATCATGAATCATATAGCAAGTCCAAGCTATGAATATGACGAAAACAACAAGATAGTAATCCAAAATCAATAATCAGAAGTCCAAAGGTCATATCACATCATAATAATCATCAATAATCATCTGAAACACTGCTGCAATATAATCACTGGGCACTGAACTGAAACTGTATGGAACAAAGGGTCACATTGGTCATCAAATCTGAGCTCTCAAGGCTCAGCCTTGGCACGAGGTCTAACAAAATCTGATACAATATACTGCTCTGATCCATGAGTGATCATAAATAACAAACTCATCATAGTTGATCTCTGTAAAGCAAAAGCTCTGAAATGCGTAGATATCTGCTCAGCAAGAATAGTAGCTCAACTACTATGGTGTGATAACAGATACCACACCTTACGTTTTCCAAGACACATCTCATAGAGAAGATCACATCTCCCTGGAGTCCAAGACAAGTGGATCACATCTATCAAAGTCACAAAGGTAGAATAAACACAAGTCAACTCCTTGATCAATCTCATGGTATAGGTAACAACCTATTCAAGGCCATCAACAACCTATCAACATGAGAATCCATCTCACATACCTCAAATCCTCTAGCATAAACAACTTTAACGAGCTCAACTCCCTAAGGGAATCTTGAAGCAAGAGTAACCTCATGGGAAGCTCCCTTTGTTTGGAAGAATCCAAGCATACCCCCTTATGTTTGAGAGAAGCTATCAAGCCGATCTCTGTACTCTACAATACTCCCATCAGTTGTAAACTTGGAATTGATCTCAGCGTCATCCTTGATCAATGCATCACACCTCTCCTCCAATGGACAATTGGATTTCTCACATATGGAAGAAACGGATGCAACGTGACTGGCATATCTTCTAGGAGGTATAATCACCCTCACTAAAGATATGGGCACTCCTAAATACTCTCGAGTCTCTTGAAGACTAGAAGACTCACCCAACCTCTTGTTGGATTGTACACATGCCATTAAGTCAGCAAGTAACCTGTAAAGGCCACCTTCTCTCACCCCTCTAGCCAAAGTCCTTAGACTGGTTAGACTACAATCACTAATGGTGCACTTTTGTTCCTCAAATGCAACTCTCCACTATACATTTGTCATTCAATAAATTGAAAGAATGTTCTTCCTCAGACCAAAAACAAATAGAATATCACTCAGATCAAGAACATCACCTAAAGGCATTTGAAAAGAATTGGAGCCAACTCCTCTCACATGATATGTGGCGTCATCACCAAGTTCCACACTCATGCCTTCCTCTAGCTCATGAATTCTACTGAACAAAGACTTGTCATATGTCATGTGTCTCAAAGCTCCACTGTTCACACACCAACCAACACTAGACACTATGTTAGAGGATAAACAAGAAGCTATGGAAAAGGTCGTCTCAAATTGAGAGTTAATATCCTCTACACTTGCTACAGTCCCAATTGTAGCCTATTTCACACTCTTTCCCTTCTTTAGTGGACACCGATCGACATAATGCCCCATCTCCTGACATCGAAAGCACATCACCTTACTCTAGTCCTTTTTTGTGTTTTTCTCGTTCTTCTTTTTGACTCCTTTCTTGCTACCCTCTCGTCTTCCCGATGAGGCTAATACTACCTTTCGTTGTTGCTCTGAACAAGATTGTAATCTATTTCTTCTTGCACAAGATCAACCCAAAGCTTTAGAACTTGGAAATGTTCACTCAAGCACAAACACCTTGAATAGGCATCTAGGAAGGAGCAAGTCCCTTTAGGGAAATTGACACCAACTCCTAATCCTCCATTGTAGTTCCACTGGCAACCAACTGGCCCTTCAATTCACTTATGCTGGTTGAATAACTCACCATAGTCAGCACCTGCGTACATAATCCAATGTCAAGAGATGGAGTTGCTAACATGCGAAGGAAATGACTGCAAACCACCATAGATACAAGAGCTAATCCTAAAACACCACAAGGTGTTCCAAAAATTTCTGATGGAGCTCACACCAAACTAGAAGATTGAGCACACAATTGAAGTAAAACCAGGGGAAAAACCTGTCAATATCAAACTGCACAGATGTCCACATTACCATAAAACAGAGATTGAAAGGTTAACCCAAGATTTGTTAAAATATGGGATCATTTCAAAGAGCAGAAGCCCTTATGCAGCTCTAGTAGTGCTAGTTTGAAAAAAGGATGGATCTTTTAGGTTGTGCATAGATTACAGAGGACTGAACAAGATAATAATCAAGAACAAATTCCCTATCCCATTCATCGATGAGATGTTGGACGAGCTTCATGGAGCTAGGTATTTCTCAAAGCTAGACTTGAGATCAGGGTATTATCAAATCAGGGTTAGACTAGAAGACGTAGCAAAAACTGCTTTCTGTACTCATGAGGGCCATTATGAGTTCAAAGTAATGCCCTTTGGATTAACTAACGCTCTTGCCACTTTTCAAGCCGCAATGAACGAATTGTTCCAACCATATTTGCGAAAGTTCGTATTAGTATTTTTTGATGATATCCTCATATATAGCAAGACTTGGAGAGATCATATCTATCCGACACTTAGATAAAGTACTCACCATCTTGGAAGAACATCAATTTTTTGCAAAAATCTCAAAATGCACTTTTGGAAAAGAGGAAGTGGACTATCTTGGCCATATAATATCAATAGGAGTAAAAGTTGACCCAAGTAAGATCAAGGCGATAACTGAGTGGCCCAAACTAGATAACATCTCGAAATTAAGAGGATTTCTAGGCTTGACAGGATACTATCGAATATTTGTGAAGAATTACGCCCATAGGACCACTCCACTAACATATTTATTAAAGAATAAATTCATTTTGATGGAATGATGAAGCTGATAAATGTTGTGAAGCATTGAAAAACATTATGTCATCAACGCTAGTATTAGCAATCCCAGATTTCACAAAACCCTTTGTGGTTGAGTGCAATGCTTCAGGATTTGGGATTGGAGCAGTCTGGATGCAAGAGGGTCATCCAATAAGATTCAGAAGACAAAAGCTCAATAAGAGAGAGAGTTTGAAGTCCACTTATGACAAGGAAATGCTTGCCATTATAATTGCAATAGCAAAATCGTGACAATACCTTCCGGGAAGTAAAATTTTGATACATACCTATCACAACGGTCTTCAATACCTTTTACAACAAAAGACATTATCGATTGAACAACAAAAATGGATAGAAAAAATTGCCACTTTTGACTTAGAGATATTGCATAAAAGGGGGAAGGACAATGTAGTTGCTGATGCCCTTTCCCGAAGAGATGAGGAAGCCAAGTCCTATGCAATTTCAGTTGCAATTCCCAGTGGTTGGATGAAATTAGAAGTGAATATGCCAAGGATCCATATACCCTTGCTTTGATAGATAATCCAAAACGCAATCCCAAGATTGAATGGAGAAATGACATCCTTTGCTATAAGGGAAGGATTTACTTAAACTCGATATCCAAATTCAAGGCGAAGGTTCTTAAGGAGTCCCATGACTCACCTTTTGCAGGACATGTAGGTTTTTTCAAAACTTACTACAATGCCAAGCAATCATTTTATTGGAAGGGAATGTATAAAGATATTTAAAGGTATGTAGCCGAGTGTGACACATGTCAAAGAACTAAAATGAAAATGTCATGACACCGTGGCTACTCCATCTGCTGCACATTCCAAGCCATAAGTGGGAAGAAATCTCCATGGATTTTATTGAAGGGTTACCCGTATTCGATGGCAAGGACAAAATCTTCGTGGTAGTGGACCGATTAACGAAATATGCACATTTTGGGTATCAAGAAAATTGACTCCGCTAAACAAATCGCTGAGGTATTCTGCAAAAATATTTACAAATTACATGGATTTCCAAAAATCATTGTTAGTGACAGAGATGCCAAATTCACAAGCAATTTTTGGAAGGAATTATGCAAATAAAGTGGGATCACTCTTAACATGAGCTCAACCTATCATCCACAAATAGATGGACAAACAGAGGTTGTTAACAAATGTTTGGAAGCCTATCTTCGTAGTTTCGTCACTGACAAGCAGAACAAATGGTTACAGTGGTTACATCTTGCAGAATGTGGTATAACTCCACCTATCATATGTTAGCAAAAATGACACCTTTCCAAGCATTGTATGGTTATGCGCCTCCCAGATGGAAGGAACTTGTTGAAGGTGATGCAAAAGTATCGGCAGTAAAAAGTCAACTCGAAGAAAATCAAAGAGTAGTGCAAGTACTCGAGGACAATTTAACTATGGCACAAAATCGTATGAAGCAACAAGTAGATCAACATAGAACAGATCGAGAGTTTGAAGTAGCAGATTGGGTATTTGTGAGACTTCAGCCATATAAGAAATGGTCACTTAAACAACAAGGAAAGAATAAACTAGCTCCCAAGTTTTATGGACCATATCAAATTATTCGAAAGATTAGCATCGTAGTATACGAATTGAAGTTACCAGATAAGAGTCAAATTCACAATGTTTTTCATGTCTTGAATCTTAAAAATTTACCGGGTCAACATCAAACTGCTCTGACAACACTTCCTACCTTGGACAAAGAAGGGAAACTCGTAATAGAACCAGAAGCCATCATCAACATCAGAGAAGGAAGACTTTGTTCTCGCATCATCAAAGAATACCTTATTAAGTGGAAGAATTGTCTAGAAGAAGACGCTTCCTAGGAAACAGAGAAGTTTTTAGCAATACCTGTCATTACCTTGCTTTTAGAACAAAGCATCCTAAAAGAAGAAGGCAATGTTATATATTTATATAGATAATTAGATAAATATAAAGAAAATAAAATAATAAATAAAAATATAACAATGCTTAAAACTAAAATTATGTACTAAATTGTATTTAGTCATCAAAGAAGCATGCGTTTATGAAAAGTCATGCTCCTACCCCCGTAAAACATATAAATGCGTGATTTTTGATGTAAATTTTAATCATCGGAAATTTATTTAAAATTCTCAGTCAAACATTGTCTCCACGTTGAGTTTTTTTCACTCCACACCTCCTCGACATTTTTGCCGAAGGATGAGGAGTCAGGACAAAACATGGTCTAAGTGGCACATGTGAGTATGAAAAGAGGCAAAAAGGGTACCCAATGAATTGATGAAGGGGCAACCACTAGAAAATATTATTTTTTAGTTTAGTTAACTCAAAATATGTACCAAAGGGGGAGCGCTACTTTGGAGTTTTGTACACATAAACATAAAGTTTGCTTCCCAAGTGGATTTCCTTTTTTTTGGCAACTTAGGGAATAAGGCCTTAATGAAGGTTTATAATTTGAATATCGATAAGCCAATAATGTTGTGCTTAACCTAAGGTTTGGGTTTAATTAATCAACCATAAAGATATCCCAAACTAATTTGGCATGTTCACACATGGAACAAGTGAAATAATGAAATAGGACAAATGAAAGGTTAATTATGAAGGTAAATCTGCATGAATATGGATGAAATGATTAGTATGCCCCCTATCAATGCAAATATGATGGAATATGGGTGTGAGATGGGTTATGCCTAGGAAAGTACACCACCATATGCTAGAGGAGTCGAATAACTAAGAGAAGACATGGCCATACCATGCAACGACCAAGTGAGAGTAGTGAATAGAACATCATGCGCAAGGAGAAATAACAAGGAAATCTCTCCAACAATGATACAACATGAGAAGAATGCCTCCGTCAATATGAAAGATACATGGTACATGATTGAAACAACCTCCATGAATGGTACGTACACACATAGCCAATCCATGCTAATGAGAGTGAAGGGCATGCCAAATTGATCGTGCAAAGTTTCCATGCATAATAATGCATTAAGGAAAACATGTGCACCATGATAATTCCCATGATCTAGAGCTGGTCCATGGAAAGTGTAAAACCCCTGGTTTGAAACCCCATTGTTCTGTTAATGTAATTTTGTAAAAGACTATGAGTGCATGTAAGGCAGAACTCATGTTGTAATTGTTTTGTTTATATTAAATTTAAGCTGGCAGTGGCAGAGCCAACATGTTGAATGAACGGGGACTCATGCATTCACCTAGGTCAGTGAGGGGGTGGTTTCATATAGTCTAGAAGCTAAGTATGACTCTATTTCACTCTTCTTACCTTATAACTTTGATAAACCCATACTTTCCCTAATTAATTCTTTAAACTTGTTTTTGAAGTTAAAAGGGGATTAAGAGGTTGATGGAAAAATTGGACAAGTGTTGCAAAAAGGTGACAAGGACATGTAAGGTTGGTGGAACCTTGGGGAAAGGAGGACGAAGAACATAGAGAACGGGGTAGAGAAAAAATAACAGCGACAAAGAACGTGAAAGAGAAAGGAAGAACATGAGTTTTGAACAAGGAAAGAAGAAAATGCCAATCCATGCTAATGAGAGTGAAGGGCATGCCAAACATGGGAATGTTGTAGCATCGAGGAGAATTGTGACTGAACATAAAATTCGTGGTCAATTGGAATCGCTGGAGTACAGAGAAACAAGTCCAGTTCCTGATTGAAGTGTCAAATTTGACCAGTTTGTGGCAGTTGGGTTGGTCGAGTGAACCTGTAAGCCCAAGCCTGTTTTGTTACCTTTTTGGTTAATTTTTTTCTGGTTTTTGCCTCAGGTTGCACCAGTGATATGACAATGGTGTAAGAAATCCTTTTGGTGGAATTCTAAGCATAGATGCAGTGATGGTTTTCATTGTGGTGCTAGCTAGAATGAAGCTAAAGGAAGGAATTGCACAAAATTGGCATGGATTGAGTAATAAACCGGTAAATCCTGTACCCAAGTGAGGAATTCCAAGAGAAACCTGGACTGGTGAGAATCCATGGTGAATGCATGAGTCTCACCTTAGGGGTGGAGTTTTGCTGAGAGAAAAATGAGCAAAATTTCCTAAGGTTGGGTGGAGCATGGCTACCATGAACCGGTTGCCCATTTCAATGATTTTGCAAATAAGTTTATTTGCCTGGAAATTGTGTTTTAATTTCTGAAATGGTAAATAATTAATGACTGATAAAAGTTTTGAACTTTTTCCTTGTTAAATTTCCTAAGTTTGGATGCAAGGTATGAATTCATGCTTTATTTTGATTAATTCATGGGTATGAAATATGTGCAAGTTTAATTATGTGGTAATTATCCAAAATTTTATGAGTGCGGGTTCTTTATTTAAGTCGGAGTTAAATTCATTCCATGTCGATAATGTTAATTCTTAGGCTTGAAATAGTATGTCGAAGTTATTTTATTTGTAAAATAATAACTCCTAAGAGTTAAATTAAATGTTTGATTTGATTATTTAATGAAGTTTAGATGTTTGTGTCGAAGATATGTTCGACCCATTAATTATTTAATAAAGTTTGGATGATTGTGTCAAAGATATATGTGTGTTGTAGATATGTTTGACCCATTAATTATTTAATAAAGTTTGGATGTTTTTGTCGAAGGTATGTTCGACCTATTAATTGTTTAATAAAGTTTTGATGTTTGTGTCGAAGATATGTTCAACCAACTAATTATTTGATAAAGTTTAGATGTTTGTGTCGAAGATATGTTCGATACATTATGCCTAATGGGTAAATTGAAAACCACGGGTTGATTTGGTTATTTAAAACCACATATTGTTTTGGTTTAACAAAAACCACAGGCTGGTTTGGGTGATTTAAAATAAAATTAATGTTTGTGTCGAAGCTCGAAAATAGAACAAAAGACAATGTTATAATTTTGTTTATTATTTAATTATAAAGAATACTTTGTGCCAAGGCACGTTTTTAGGTATTTTGCATTTTGAGGTATTGTGGTTTTGGAAAACCATGAGCCGTAATTGTTAAGTTAAAATATTTTCGTAGTTCAAATTCTAGGCCAAATTAATGAAAGGTTTTTGTTTAAAGTTACAACTTTTAGAATGGTATGGTTTGCATGTTAAATTCCTTGGGTGGAATTGCTAAAATTATATGTCTTTTGTCTTATATGAATTTTGAAAAGTATAAAAAAATAAAAAAAGTATTTTTTTCCTTTTTATATTTTGGAAACCCCACCTTTCGCAGTTACTGTGCGGTAGGTTTTAAGGGTGAATTCCTTGTCTTAAGGAACATTTGACTTAATAAAAGGAATAATGTTTATTTGAGAAATGTTCAACATAATTTTTGGAGTTCGCTTATCCTTGTGTCGTGTCCACTTATTGGAGTTCATTTATTGAATTTCCTTGTTTTAAAGAAATTTTTGGCGTAATTTATTGTGCTTGTGTTGAAGTTCACTTGTCGAAGTTCGCTTATTGAATTTCCTTATTTTAAGGGATGTTGGCATAATTTTATATGCTTGAGTCACAATTCACTATGTCTTAGTTCACTTCGTCGTAGTTCACTTCGTTGTAGTTCACGCCGCCGCAGCTCACTCTGTCGTAGCTCACTCTGACATTGCTCACTCTATCTCAGCTGATGATAAAGTGTCGGAGTTCCCAGGAATAAAGTTTTATACATAAAGGTTTGGAAACATTATTTTCTAAACCATAATTTAATATGGTTGGGAAATTATTTCTTAGTTAAAATATTATATAATTATATTAAAAGAATGGATTTATTTATATGTATTTACCTAATGATTTTAAGTGAGTTAAAATCTGCATGATACCTAAGGCAATTTCTACTGTGCAGTAAGAATAAAAAAAGGGGTATGTCAAAGTATTATTTAACTTTGTATTAACAATATGGTAATCAATTAAATTGAGGCATGTCGATATAAATCTTTAAAAATGCTTATGCTCTAACGTTATGGAGTTAATCGTGTGAATCTTGGATTAGAGTTTTACTAAGCAGTTCTTACTGTGCAGTAAGTTAATGTTTCGTAAGTGCATACAAACATAGTTTGCATGAATATTTATGAATCTCATAAATTATCCTAAGATTTTGCTATTATTGATTTTGTTTATTATGCATTTTTATAAGAATTTATGGGTCTTATGAATTAGTTCAAGCTTCCCCTATTTACTTATGATAGTTATGCATTTTAATATGCATTTGTCAGGTGTATGCATGTAACAAATATGCATATAATATTCATATAAAAAAAATTGTTGTGAAGTCTAGTGTGACACGAGGTGTGTTACAGCTTGGTATCAGAGCTAAGGTTTCAACGTTTAGCCTCTGGGATATGTTTGCATATTAAGAGAATTGTGCCATATAATTGATTTAAATTTATATTATGATTGAATTAAATGTACTAATGTGGTTAGTGTAAATTACATTATGCATATGAATTTAGTTGTGAACTAACAAACTTGGATAAATTTCACATTGTTAGAACAATACAGTTTTTGAAGGCCTTGTAATTGCCAGTTGCCAGAGTAGTGGGCAGGAAGAAGTGCAAGATGGCCGAGAGCCTTAAAATATCACAATTTGCAGATGAAAGGAGACTGGGTGATGACCAAAGGACAGAGTCCCATTGGTCTGAAATGGAACCCAAGGAAGTGTTCCAGACTTTGAAGAATATTTAGGTTCGAAATGAAAAGATTATACAGTACATGGAACGACAGAATCAAATTAACCAACAATTGATACAGAATGTAATGCATATGCATGATAAAGACTAGGTGATGACCAAAGGGCAGAGTCCAATGGCCATCGGTTTCAAATGGAACCCAAGGAAGTGTTCCAGACTTTGAAGAATATTCAAGTTGGAAATGAAAAGATTCTATAGTACATGGAACAACAGAAACAAATTAACCAACAATTGATGCAGAATTTAATGCAGATGCATGATAAAGTGCAGCAAGTACCTTTGGTGATAGTAAGGAAAGGAGACGACTCCTAGAACAAAGAAATTTTAGATACGTACCGACATTCCAATGACCGGGATGTGCATTCCCAACACCATTCAATTGGTAGCAATCATGGAAATGTGAAATGTGAAATTAATCAGAAGCATAGCCTTAAAAGGCAGCAGAAAAGAAAAAGAGATGAAAATGTATTACAAGGTTAGCTAAGAAAACTTAAGCCTCCTACCTTCGATGGAGAGAAGTCTGGGGAAGTTGCAGAGATGTGGCTTCAAGAGATGAAAAAGTATCTGGAATTACATGACTATTCAAACAATCGAGAAGTCAGGATTGCCATATTTAACCTTCAGGGAAAAGCCTACCGTTGGTGGGAACAATTGAAGCAAGTAGAAGGTTTGGAAGAGAGGAAGTTATCCTAGAAAAGGTTTCAGAAATACTTCAAGCAAGAATATTTATCACAACAATATTATGATAAGAAGATGCTTGAGTTCTTTGAACTTCGATTGGGTAACATGTGTTGGACACAATGGCCACACTGAGAGGGGGGGGTGAATCAGTGTGTGAGCAATATAAACTTTTTACCTTCTTTTAGTCAACTAGAATATATCAATCATTATGTCATCAATTAGATGATCAAATACATCAGTTAAATCAACCAAGAGTCATAAGCACATTCATCAAATCAAAGGAGACACAAGAATATTTGAAATTTTGATCTTTATTTATTGTACATAACAATCTTCTCGATTATAATCAGCACCAACTGATAGAAAGAGGACCAACTTTGAAACAGGACCTAGCCTGGTTTTCTTAGCTCCAACTAAGAAGGGTTTGAGGAGTCAAATCCTCAAGTGCAAGATTCCTCTTGCAAGCTTGATGCCAATCACTGATTGTCATCAATCTTCTGCTCATCAATCTCTGGTCAATGCTGCTGCAACATTGCTAGGTCTGCTAACCAACACTGTTGGTCACTATCAAGTCATCAAACAACTGCTCTCACTGATCATCAGTTATACTGTTCAATGATCATATCAAGCACAAAGGTCTGCCCATCATCTAGTCTGCTCTTATGCTGCTCAAGCAGCATCTTCATCAACAATTGATAAGCATCAAATATAGTGTCACATCATCATAGGGTTTATATCAGACTTCAACTATGCATGTTACCGCAGACTTTCATCATCACTTCATAGTATGCAACTTCATCATCATATCAACATCATCATAAGGTAACAAGCAATAGGCATCAAGGAGCCATCACCCTCATAAATACACCAGTGTATGTACTTATACAATCATGTCACTGTATACAATGATGTTTTCATTATCATACAGACTAGTGTATCATGCACTATCATATTAACAACTTACCTTTCATCATCAGAATCATAACTGTGTGTGTGCATTACTGTAAAGATGCCACTTCATCATTGTCATGTCAAGTCATCAAGAAGTCTTGCAGCTTCTCAGTTTCTGTATGAAATTGTATGTCTCACAAATTCAATCATCTCTGCATCTGTACCCAACAGGCTACTTCTGTAGTAAATCTTTCCTTGATCCAATGTACTAGTTGTTACCAAGAGCAATCAAACCCCAGTACAGTGTTCAATATTGCTCAACAAATATGATCATGGGTGTTTGCAAATCGTTGCCCAACTTTTCATAGTTGAAATCCCACTATCTCAATCTCTGAGTTAACTCAGTTCATCTTACTTCGATCCATTGCTGCCTATAATCAATACAATCAGTAAATATTGAAGCTGTAATCACAGAGGACAAACCAACATACCATCAGTCTCATGCTTTTATTATTCTCCATATTGACCCAACACGATTTTAACATATGGTTTGATTTCCTTCACAATTGGTCACCCGAAATTTCATAAGAGTGAAGGAAGACTTTAGTGTGGCTGCTTCAGATGTTTGAACTGTGGAGATTAGGGCATCATTCCTTTGCCTAACTCGGATAAGATGTTAGACACTGTCAATACTGAGATCAAACATCCCTAAATCATGACTGTGTATTTTGGGACTGTTTGCAAAACTGTCATGACTCATCAAAGATTGAAGCAAGATGTTTGAACATGACTTCAACTTAAATGTCTCAAATGATGCCTTCACCTCTGGAGCTGCCTTGGTGGACTTGTTACTTCCTTGCTTATTTCAGACATATTACAGTCCAAAAACTCAGCCTATCTCTGACCTCATTTTCTGTTTAAAGACAACCCCAAAAATAGTCTTTCTAGGCTTCATCTTCCAACATGTTTTTCCAAAGAAAACAGTCCCAAAAAAAATATTTTGACCTTCGAAAATTTCAGCCTTTCCACAAGGCCGAATTTCCTCAGTAGCTGCCTCAGTGAACCTGCTATACACGAAAATTTCAGAGCTCCAATCCACTGCACAAATCCAAACTCACTGTCTGCTGCTCCTTTACTTTGCTGCTGCACATACTCTGCAAATCGGGACTGCTCCCCAGTCTGCTGCTGCACATACTCTGCAATTCGAGACTGCTCCTCAGTCTGCTGCTACAAAAAAAAGGTGTTGCTGTTGGTCACATTGTAAAACCCAAGAAAAAGATAAAAAGAGAATGCTGCTGCCGAAAATTTCAGTCTGCTCCTTTGCCACAGTCAACTGCTCCTTGCTGCCTCAGTGACGAATTTACCTCAGTCTCGAAAATTCAGAGCAAAAAAATCAAATTTTCGTGTGTTAAAAATGAGAACGCTGATTGGGTATTTTATACTGTTTTTTTTGTAATTTTTTTAGCCGACTTGTATTAAAAAATATTTTTATTTTTATTTATTTTTTGAATTTAATTGGAGCCGACTTGAACAAGGTGAGGATGACAAGGATTTAATTTAAATTTAAATTTTTATTTTGACTTTGAAATTTTAAATGTTACTTAAATATCTAGGGTCAACAAAAAGGTCAACCCCATCCATAACTTCAAGTTTTATCATGTCTTTGTTTTATTACCCTTTTTCCACACATCCTTACCATTTCAATGATCTCAGGGTTTGTTGTAATAAGTTCCCGGAAGCAAGGGTGTCCTCACTATCAAGCCATTAGGGCTTCCAAGAGCATGGCACCATCAAGGTGCCATCATTCCACAAGCAAGAGTATGACCATGGGTTCCATGTCATCAAAATCATTTTCATCATTCCTACACATCCTTCAAGAGTGCAAGGATCATCAACCCATCATTTAGTGTGTCTAGGTGGCCAAGTGGGTGCCATCATGTCCTTCATCAAGCCATTAGGGCTTGTTCACAAATCATCATCAATGGCAAGGGTTTAGCAAGTCACAAGGGCTTCATTAAGGGTCCCACCATTTAAGATTCCATCAAGTTCAAGTAGTGGGCTCCATGACCTTTGCAAGGGTATCAAGGTCTTCATCAGGGGTTCCAAGTCTTCATGGGCTTCTTCATCATACCAAGGACATGTTCATGGGTTCCATAGCCTGTCAAGGAGCATACAAGGTCATCATCATCATACAAGAGCTCAATGATCCCAACAAGGGTTGCAAGGTCATCAAACCACTAAGTGTGTGTCCAAGGACTTCTTCAGGGCTTCTTAGGCTTCTTCAACCACCTCAACCACACCAGGAGACCCTCAAGGGTCAAGATTCATCATGACATCACCTGTGGGATTGCCAGGCCTTCTTCTGGGGTACCATGACATCACCTGTGGGATTGCCAGGCCTTCTTCTGGGGTACCATGACATCACCTGTGGGATTGCCAGGCCTTCTTCTGGGGTACCATGACACCATCAGAGCATAAATGACCACAAAATGGGTCATTAATGCTTCTCCAACCCATCTAGGGCTTCTCCATCATTTGCAAGGTGGTGGCATCAGGATGCAGCCTTGTGGGTATAGGGACCTTGCCAACTAGGTACAAAGTGCTTCAAGGCACAAACCCACTCTGTAAGGGATCCAATTCCAAGGCACTGCAAGTGGGACTTGGTGGCATCAATGACAATCTATGGGGCCACTGCAAGTCCATGTTGGCATCAATGACAATTTCATTAACAATCTCCCCCTTTGTCATTGATGACAACAACTCATGCTCCCCCTGTGAGCATGCTCACCTTTTGTCTTCATCTCTCCCTAATTGGCATCAATGGCAAAGGGTGACCATATATCTGCATTTGAAAGTACTTAGGATTACTGCTCAGTGCTCCCCCTGTCTATATACCTGGAGTAACCATCCTTTCTCCTTTGAGTTCATTCTCCATCCTTAATAACTCAAAGTGTGCTAAGGTCTTTGAGAGACCTTAAGCTTGGATTGCCATGTGGAGGCCATCCTCCTGCTCTAATCAACCTCTCCTATCTGCAACTGCTTGGTCTTCTTCATCCATACTTGCTTCTTGGCATCTATCCTTTCAACATTTGTTCCTTCGCTTTCCTTGATGAGCTGTATAGGAAACTTGTCAAGGGTTGTTTCTGTGTAGTCCAACAATCTTGAGCTTTGTGCCCAAGGTCACTGAAGCTATAACACCTCATCGTACGACAATATGCAGCAATGTGATCAACATGGTTGCATATCCAGCATCTGACTGAGCTGTTGGAAGTTCCAACACTTCTTTGATCAACTTCATGTCTCCATGCCTGAGAGTGTCCCTGACTGTAGGTCTTTGTCTTCTGATCTTCAAATATTCTCGCTGATGTGTATGAAGGACTCCTCCTTGGTTGACTTCTTTGACTTGCACATTCTTGGGTTTTGTGACCAAACCCACTGCATGTGTAACCTAAGTCACCTGGTTCGAGTTCGTGTTCGAATTCAAAAAGTTTAAAATTCGACATGGAAAATTATGGCGATAAAATTCGGCATTAAATTCGAATGACTATAAATTTTAGAAATTAAAAAATATTTCATTATATATAAATATTAAATAAAAGAATAATATATTAAATCATTTAAATATTATATAATTTGAATCTAATGGTTAAAAATAAGAATTAAAAATTATCCCATATAAGAATTAAAAATTATACCATACGTATTATACCATGTATATTATAAAAGTTCCAAATTATATATTATACCATGTGAATATATTAATATAATATAACACTAGGTATTAAAGTTTCAAATTAAAAAAATATATAATTATTTTCACTTCTGTCCGTTGTTCCACCCGTTGACCTGTTGGCAGTTCATCCTGCAAAATTAAATCGGTCACTGACATGATCCATCGATGAATCGCTTTGGCACACAATACGCTGCTAAGACTACAATGTACACGTCCTGGTCCTCGTCGTAGAGATCCACGACCTGCGTACAGAGATCTGCAAGCTGCTAGGACGCTCACGAAACCTAGTACGAAATTCGAGTCATGAAATGTCAAGGTAGCCGCGGGTTCACATTACAGAAAAACACACATAAAACTTGGCGGGCTCACATTACAGAAAATCACACAGAAAACTCGACGGAATTTAGGGTAGGGCCATTAAAATCGGCTATTTTTTCCTAAGAAATTCGGCTTGCTGAGAAAAATGACGAATTTCGATTGTGAAGGAAAAAAAACGCCGAACCCGGTGACTTAGTGTGTAACATCTCAAAGTGTGACATGTGGCAGCAACATGTCCAACTTGATTACATGTCCATCATCTGACTGAGTCATTGGGCCTTCCACCACTTCTTCTTTCGTAGAGTCTACACTCCACACCTTTATGACCAAAGTTAGAACAAAAATAACAATAACCATTGAAACCCCTTTCATACTGGGTCTTGAAGTTGTTTCTTTTCTGAGCTCGCTTTGAGGAATAGACCTAACTCCTTGTTTCATCTTTGAACTTCCAAAGTCCTTGTTGTCATGAAGAAGAGCATGAAGAGCATCTTAGGATCACTTCGTAGATCTCAAGAGAGAATCAATTGTATGCTAAACTTAGTAAGTGTTCTTTCTACCAAAAACCACTATTATATTTGGGCCATATCATCTCCGAAGAAGGTGTAGCAGTGGACCCTGTAAAAATAAGAGCTATTGAAGATTGGCCTACTCCTACGAATGTGAAAGAGGTCATATCATTCATAGGATTGGCAGGTTACTATAGGAGATTTATAGAAGCATTTTTTCGAATTGCAAATCCAATCACTTCTTTGCAGAAGAAGGGAGTAAAGTTCATTTCAAGTCAAAAGTGTGAGGAAAGTTTCAGGTTGTTAAAAGAATTGCTTACTTGAGCTCCAGTGTTAAAGCTTCTAGATCTGGAGAAAGATTATGTTGTATGCATTGATGCGCCATTGGAAGTAATTGGAGTTGTTTTGATGCAAGCTGGTCACGTGATTTGCTATGAAACACGAAAGTTATAAGAACATGAGAAAAACTATGCTGCTCATGACCTGGAGTTGGCAACAATAATTCATGCACTCTGGATGTGGAGACTCTATCTCATGGGGAGCAGGTTTGAGTTAAAAACTGATCATCATAGTTTAAAATATCTATTTGAACAACCTCATTTAAATGCTAGGAAGGCTATATGGATTGAATTTGTAAGTGAGTTCAATTTCGAAATTAAGTACATAAAAAGGCAAGGAGATTAGAGTGGTAGATGCACTCAATAGAAGAGGCCAGATAATGCAAATTTCAGCCATCAGCGATTGGAAATTAGACCTCAAAATTAAATTGCATGAGGCATTGAGGTTAGATAATAATTATCAGCAAGTTGCAGCAGCCTTATAGTCAGGTAGCATACCTGTAAAGTTTTGTAAATATTCAATGGCCGAAGATGGAATTCTTCAGTTCAATGGAAGAATTTATGTGCTAACTGAAAGTGAACCTAAGAAGATACTAATGCAAGAAATGCACAATGTACCATATGCAAGACATCCAGGGTATCAGAAGACCTTAACAACAACTAAGAAAGAATTTTATTCGTCAGGTATGAAGAAGGAAGTGGCTATGTATATTGCTCGCTATTTGGAATGCCAAAAAGTTAAAGCAGAGCGTAAGCATCCTGCTGGTCTATTCCATCCATTGCCTATATCGGAATGGAAGTGGGATGTAGTAACAATATATTTTATTACCAAGTTGCCAAGAACTTAGAAGCAACATGATACCATCATGGTGGTGGTTGATAAACTAACAAAGTCGGCCCACTTTGTACCTGTTCAATCAACTTTCAAAGCAACCAAGATTGCAGAAGTTTATATGAAAGAAATCGCCAGGTTACATGGAATACCTAAGGCAATAGTTTCAGGCCGTGATCCAAAGTTCACTTCGAACTTTTGGAAAGGCTTGTTTAAGGAACTTGGTACTAAATTAAATCTTAGTACGATGTATCATCCATAGTCTGATGGACATACTGAGCAGGTGAATCAAATTATTGAAGACATGCTTATAATGTATGTGATGGACAAGCCTAGTAAGTGGGCAGATTTTTTATACCTTGTTGAGTTCGCTTATAATATTGGTTACATGCATCACTAAAGCTGAGTCCTTTTGAAGCACTTTATGGCAGAAATGTCAGATTTTCTTAAGATTATAGTAGTATATCTTAATTGCATTTTCAATATGATCACTAGAAGATAGACAAAGCATAGAACAATAACACAAGTATTTTTCACTTGGGAAACCCAAATGGGAGAAAACCCAGCAACCTTCGTCTAGAGATAATAATTCTGAGATCAGAGTACAATGTAGAAAGAAAAGAAAAATATGGAAATGATTTCCAAAGATTGAAACCCTGAAAACAATCTTCTTCTGCAGTGTATGTGAACTTCTCTGCGCTGTTGTGTAGCTACACTCTCTCCTAGAAAACTGTGCACTTCACTTGTGCTGCTGTGTGTTAAAATGAGGAGGGGTGCCTTCTATTTATACTGTTTTCCCACTAAAAATTTAATTGGCGCCAACTTCACTTGGGGGAGCAATATAATTTTATATTTTATAAATTTGTTTTATTTATTTTATTGCTGGCTTTTCACCCCAAGGTTTACATTGTTCTTTTTAGGGTTCATATGAATGATTACAACAAGTTCAACTCCCGAAGGAGGACAATAAGAATAGCTTCTGAAATTGCACAAACTCCAACACTCCCTCTCAACAAGGAAGGTATTCTTCGATCTTCATCAACATCATGATCATCTGGGTTTCATCTGTACATCTATACTGTCTCCATCATCATTAAACGTACTGAAGGTTGTCTTTATGAATTTGTTCTATCTGGATGTTTGAGAGAGAATCTTCTGCTACCTATCCGTCTCTACTACCGATGGAATACTTTCATGCCTGGCTAGAGATCCTGGATGAGCACACGTGCATGGCCGTCTACTACCTGTTCGTCTCATCTGTCGATGGGGTACTCCCATAACGGGCCAAGAACCTGAACGAGTAGAGGTTCCTGTGCAATCACACGACCATCTACTACCTATCCGACTCATTTGTCGATGGCATTTCTCCCATACCTGGCTGAGCACCTAGACGAGCAGAGGCACCTATGTGAACTCGACCATCTACTACTTGTTCGTCTCATCTGTCGATGGGATTTCTTCCATACCTGACTGAGAACCTGGACGAGCAGAGGTACCTGGGCAAGGGTATAGTGAGTGTCTCTCAGTCATCTCTCCCTCTCAAGGAGGGATACGCTCTCTTCTACTCCCAAGTCTTCCGCGAAAGTATTCAAATTTCACCCTGGGAAGAGGCTTGGTGAAAACATTTGCAGTCTGGTCATCTATCGGAATATACTGTAGCTCGACCGCACCTTTCTGCACCATATCACGTATGAAGTGATACCGAATTGTTATGTGCTTTGACTTGTCATGAAATACATGATTCATTGACATCTGAACATAACTCTAGTTATCACAGTGAATCACAGTTGGCTCTGGAATCTGGCCAAACAATTCTGCAAGAAGTTTATGAAACCAAATTGCTTCTCGGGCTACTGAACTAGCAGCCATATATTTGGTCTCTGCAGTACTGAGAGCTACTGAGTTTTGCTTCCTATTGCACCAGGAAATAACTGCAGAACCTAGATCGAAACAACATCCTGAAGTGCTCTTCCTATCAGTAGAGCCCAATCTGAGTCTGTAAACCCTTGCAATTTCAAGTCACATTCTGAATAATATCGTAGACCATATCCTACAGTGCCACGTAAGTATCTGAGCACATGTTTTGCAGCAATCCAGTGAATTTGCCTCGGTTCGCACATGAACTGACTGAGAGCATTCACAGCAAAACAAATATCTAGTCTGGTGTTCGTCAGATACATCAAGGACCCAATCAACTGGCGATACACAGTGGGATCAATCAAATTTGAATATGAAGCAGAATCCCTTAGCTTCTTCAAGTTTGCATCCATCGGAGTAGCTATGGACTTGTAGTCCAACATTCCGAATCTCTTCACTATATCTATGGTGTATTTTCCTTGTCTTAGGAAAATTTCTTTCTGCCTCTGCCATACTTCTAATCGCAAGAAGTAGTGCATAAATCCAAGATCCTTCTTTTCAAACTCAGAGGTGAGTTTCTTCTTACATCATAAGATAAGTTTCTCATTTCTGGAAAGAAACAAGTCATCAACGTATAGTACCAAAATCAGTGGCTCATTATTCACAACCTTGTAGTAAAGGTTGGGGTCTGCATCACTCTTGGTGAATCCTAGACTCACCAAGAATCTGTTTATCCGTCCATACCAAGCACGAGGTACTTGCTTGGGTCCATATAATGCCTTTTTCAGCTCGCATACGTGAGACTCCTTTCCATGCACAACAAACCCTTCTGGTTGTTCAATATATACTTCTTCCTCAATAATACCATTGAGAAAGGCAATCTTGACATCCATCTGATGCAACTTCCATCCCATAGCTGAAGTAATAGCAATGATCGATTTGATGGAAGTGTATCAAGCCACAGGAGCAAATGTCTCATCATAATCGACTCCCTCTTTCTGAGAGAACCCTCTGGCAACAAATCATGGAAGTGTATCAAGCCACAGGAGCAAATGTCTCATCATAATCGACTCCCTCTTTTTGAGAGAACCCTTTGGAAACAAATATGGTCTTGTATTTTTCAATACTCCCATCTGCTCCATGTTTGATTTTGTATAGCCATCTGGAAGTTACAAGTGACTTCCCCTCATGTCTCGGTACAATCTCCCACACATCATTCTTCATGATGGATTGGTATTCTTCCACCATGGCATCCTTCCAAACTTGGTGTCTGAATGCATCTTCATAAGTGGTGGTTTCTGAGTCAATGATATGACTCATCAATGCAACATAATTGGAGAACCTCTGAGGTCTTTTGCTTTCTTGAAAAGTGCCATGTGGAGCTTCATGCCCCTTTGCATCCTGTAAGGTCTGTTGTGCCCATCTAGGTCTTTTCTGACTTACTGTCATATCTTTTGGAATATCAACTGTCGCGACTGGATCAATGGCATTGATGGGTTCATCTTTTCCTGCTAACTCATTCTGAACTAGAGAGGGAGATGATCTCATCTCCAATTCCTCGTCATCGATCTCCATGTCTGATCCTCTGCCTTTCCTGACAACCATTTCTTCTTCAAAGGTCACATCCCTGCTAACTTCGATCTGTCTGGATCCTGGGATATAGATTCTGTAGGCCTTTGAAGATTCACTGTATCCCACGAAAGTTCCCTTATTTCCTGAAGGTTCTAACTTCATTCTTTTCTCCTTGGGCACACGTATGTAGACTGGACAACCAAAGATTCGGAGGTGACCCACTTATGGTTTTATTCTTGTAAAGGCTTCTTCAGGATTCATGTTCTTCACTATCTTATGTGGGCATCTGTTATGTACATATACAGCTGTTCTGGATGCTTTTGCCCATAAGAACATGGGTAGATCTGGTCATGAATCATGGCTTTGGCTGCCTCCATAATTGTTCTGTTCTTTCTTTCAACAACCCTGTTTTGCTGGGTATTGTAGGGAACTGTAAGCTCCCTCTTAATTCCCGCTTCTCTGCAGAAATCATTGAATTCCGTAGAGGTATATTCTCCACCATTATCTGATCTTAGGATCTTGATCCTCTTCCCCGACAAATTCTCGACTTGTGCTTTGAACTCCTTGAATTTACTGAGTACTTCCTCGGATTCCTTGGTCTTAAGAAAGTAGATCTAAGTCTTCCGTGAGTAGTCATCAATGAAGGTCACATAGTAAAGATCAATGAAGCACGACTCGTTGGTGACTCGCGAGGACTCATGAGTGTGCCCGAGTCAGCACCCAGGACGAGTAACTAGACCATACTCATTGGAAAACTCGTGAAAGTCAGCTGACTCGTCAAAATCTCCCAGACTCATTGAGAATCGCCATATACTCGCTCGGACTCGACAGCATTCGCCAAAATGAAGGAAAAAAGACCTTGCGGGTAAGTTACAGGGAAATTGGCAGAATCTCAACCAAAAAATTAAATTTGTTTCAATTCGTTGAAGAAATTGATCTAGTTCGCTGAATAAGTTTAGATGGATTCTGACATGGGTTTGCTGAAGAATTTTTTTGTGCGTTTCATACCCTAGGCAACCTGTTAACCCTGGAATTTGCATAACTTTCCTTCTGCGCTGGTTGGCCCTTGCCTACATTTCCTTAGCTGCATGTATTTATTTCCCTCCCGACTGGACGATGCCCATGTAGCGTGAAACAGTTTCCTCTACTGCGCGTATTCTTTTCCAATTTTCCTGTGGACAATGTTATCTTACGGTTCAACAATGGTGTCTTACGGTTATCTTAAAAAAAACATTTTTACAATGTAATAATAATATAAGTAAAGATTATATAGTATATGTAATATCCCGAATCCTGATATTTTCTATTTCTATGCAAATATTTTGATACAACGGGGCATGCAAAATGCCATGCAAAAATCCCTATTTTATAGCAAAAATTAGGGTTAGGGTTTGTGAGATAGAATGAACACTTACCACTGATAAGCTGGCTGGACTGCTCCTGAGAGGGTATGCAAGCATCAAGAACTGAATCGAAGATGGACTGATATCTTCCGCTTTCGGTGAAACCCCAGCAGCAAGAACCCTCGATCAGATAAGGGTGACGTTTTCAGTGAGGGAGGTGTTCGATGAAGCTGCCGATTTGCAGGATTGATAGCCTTCCTGTGCCAGAGAGAATGCCTGGTACATGCGGAGTTTCTGAGGTTTCTAGGCAGGCTAGCGAATTGATCTAGAGAGGCAGCTGCTCACGCCCCCTTGATCCCGGAATCGCTAATAACTGCTCCAGATGAGCACGATCGGATCTGATAATCACCGGATGCCGGAGTAGGATGTTGATGATGAGAATGGTGCCTGAGTTTCGAAGCAAAACTGAGATCTGAAGACCCAGCAACTGATTAGGGCTTTCTGGCTGAAAACCCCCCTTACGGCTGCACACGTGTCCCTGCAACAATCTATACCGTATACTGGATAACTTATGAATGAATGTAAGAGCAAATGGTGAACTTGTATGGCTTACCTTGAATGAGACTAGGGCAGATGTTTCACTGTTGAAATCCCGCTAGCTGAAGACTCCGTCTCCAACCCCAACTGCTGTGCGGCACGCTGTGTTGCTATCCAAGAGCTCCCAAAATAATAATCATCAAAAGTGAAGTCTCTTTTCGCTTTATCCCTCTTTTATAACTTTCAACTGTGAAAACCCTAATCTTTGACCTAATTAGGTCACTTTATCTTCTAATTTGCAGTTGACTTGCATGCATGCGGATGGAGACTTAATGAGTGCATGCATCATTAAATAATGCTTGGATGGCATGCACGGAGGTGGCCTTTGGCCCTGGTGGCCCTTATTGACCTAATGATGATGCCCTAGATTCTCTATGGATGGCATCGGTCCCTAGATGATTCCCTAGCTGTCAGTAACCGCTCGAACCCACAGGAATCACATAGGTTAGCGATTTTGGGCCTCAAGGCCTAATCGGAAGAGGACATTACAGTATATTTTTCAAATTTTATTGAATATATATTGTTATTTGTTTACATAAAGAAAACATCATTTTAAAAATAAAAGGTTATAAAGTAAAAACATTTTTATTATGTATTAATGATTTAAGTATATATTATGTTTTTCAAATTTTATTATATATATATATTACTCTTTGATATATACATATTAAATTATAATATTTATTTAATATGTATTATTTAAATATTATATATATTATGTGCATATATTAAAATATATGGATTGGAAATCCTATTAACCTTTTTTTTTCTTATTTGTCGAGTCTTCCCGAGTCTTCCCGAGTCACTCCTGAGTCTTTCCCGAGTTGACGAGTCAAATGCTAGCCGAGTCTTTGCCGAGTCCGAGTCGTGCAACATTGGTAAAGATATCCTCCCAATGAGGCAACTGTCATTGGGCCACACAAGTCGAAGTGCACTAGATCCAAGATTTCTTTGGATCCGCTCTCACTATCAGGGAAGCATTTCTTGGCATTCTTGCCAAGTGCACATCCTCTACATGTTCCATCATGGTCTACCTGTAGCACTGGTATACCTGTAACTATGTTCTTCATTGCTGGGAGAGCTCTGTAATTTAGATGAGCTCCGTAGCTCACTCATACTTGTAGAGTCATGGACTGGGGCTTGGGCTGGTAGAGTGTTCAGTTGATACAAGCTCTCCTCTCTCATACCAATTATTTTGGTTGTATCCATGCTTGAGTTCTTCTGCCAAGCAAGTACTTTTCCATTTGAAAATGCTACTTTATATCCTTTGTCTTCTAAGGCTGAGAGGGAAACAAAATTTCTTTTAGGTACGTAGAGCACATCACTTAAGTGTAGAGTATCATTAGACTCTAGCTGAAGGGAGGTAGCCCCGAATCCCTTGACAGTGTAGTTGGCATCATCTCCAAGTACAACACGAAGATGGGAATCTTTCTCAACTACTTCTGAGAGATTTTCTTTATATCCCGTCACGTGTTTAGATGCACCACTATCTATGAGCCAAATATCACTAGTGGTGGGAATCGTACCTGATAATGCTGATATGAAGAAGAATTCTGTACAATCTTCATTCTTCTGTTTCTTGTGATGATGATCTTCCTCTACATCAGTAGTTGAAGCTTCATGCTTCCTTTTGTGAAAACTTTGACAGCTACTGGCATAATGACCGTATTTCTTGCACCTGTAGCATTGGATCTAAGATAGATCCTTCTTTTGTTTCTTCTAATATGGGGGAGGACTTGATCTCTTATCTTGATGCTTGTGAATGTACGACTTCCTTCCCCTTCCCTTGCCTTTCTTGGCATGAGATACGAATGCTTGATTTTCCTCAGGTTGAGTACCATGAAGTCTTTGGCGTGCTGCGATTCTTGTTTCTTCCTGAGTGCATTCTGCTAATAGTTTATCAAATTTGGGCAACTTGGTTAGACCACTTATAGTTTGGATGAAAGACTCCCAAGATGGTGGGAGACCATTTAAGGTGGTCATGACAAGATCCTTTTCTTCAAGATTGTCTCCATTAGACTTTAGCTTGTCCCAGAGCTCGGTGATCCTCATGAAATATGAGGCAATATTCTCGGACTTCGTCATCTTCATATTCGATAGTTGATTCCTCAATGTGAGAGTCACATTGATGCTACTGTGTTCAAATAGCTTCTTTAAGGTTTTGAACACCCTTCTCGCCATCGACTTTTCTGAGATCTGAGGAACCAAGTGATCTCTAATCGAGTCCACTAAAATCCTCCTTGCTTTGGCATCATCCTTTCTCCAGTGAGGTTTGTCTTCTTCGGCTTCTAGTTTTGGGACCTTTGCCTTTACAAACTGTAATAGGTCATTTTCTTCTAGTAGAACAAGAACCCTAGACTTCCAGGGGATGAAATTGGAAGCCCCTTCCAAACGATCTTCAACCTTCATGCTGATCATCTTGACTGCAGATATGGATCTGAGACCCCAACAGAGGCTAGGTAAAAAATGAAAGTTGGAGTTTTGGAAAACTGACTCCACAGGTTAATGTGTCCTAGGGAGGCGAGTTGAGTAGAGGTAGAGTCGAGCCAAAACTGTGGAGAAAGTAGGTCAAAACTGAAAACCCTAATTTCTGATGCAGCTGCAGAATTAGGTCAAAATTGAAAATTCTTAGAATTGAATTATGTCTTCACCAAAAGATGTGCCCTCCTTAGAGTGAAATTCCCAATGCTCTTTTTCTGCCAAAAGTTGAGTGAAGACCTTGAAAGATGAAACCCTAGTTTCGGCAAGTTGCCGACAGAGTTCTGATAATGGCTTCTTCTAGTACTGCTTTGATACCATGTTAGATTTTCTTATGATTATAGCAGTATATCTTAATTGCATTTATCAATAGGATCACTAGAAGATAGACAAAGCACAAAACAATAACACAAGTATTTTTCACCTGGGAAACCCAAATGGGAGAAAACACAGCAACCTTCATCTAGAGATAATAATTCTGAGATCAGAGTACAATGAAGAAAGAAAATAAAAATATGGAAATGCTTTCCAAAGATTGAAACCCTGAAAACAGTCTTCTTCTGCAGTGTATGCGAACTTCTCTGAGCTGCTCTGTAGCTGCATTCTCTCCCAGAAAATTGTGCACTTCACTTGTGCTCCTGTGCTGCTGCTGTGTGTTAAAATGATGAGGGGCGCCTCCTATTTATACAGTTTTCCCACTAAAAATTTAATTGGGGCCGACTTCACTTGGGGGAGCAATATAATTTTATTTTGTTTCTTTTATTGCTGGATTTTCAAAATTTCACCCCAAGGTTTACATTGTTCTTTCTAGGATTGTATGAATGATTACAACAAGTTCAACTCCCGAAGGAGGACAATAAGAATAGCTTCCGAAGTTGCACAAACTCCGACAAGGATTTGCAACGTTCCAGTGAGTTGGGACAAGCTTGTGGATAGGATGATTGTGGGACCAAAAATGCTTCAAGAAATGGAATAGTAGGTAGCAAAGATAAAACATAATTTGAAGGTAGCTCAGGACAGGTAAAAGAATTATGCTGATAGGGACATAGTACATAAAGAGTTCCAAGTTGGAGACAAAGTGTTTTTGAAAGTGAAAGGTAGAAAAAGTTCATTGAGGTTGGGCAGCTGCAAGAAGTTGGAAGCTAGATTCTGTGAACCATTTGAAGTCCTGAATAGAATTGGACCTGTAGCTTATGAGCTTGCTCTTCCACATATGATCAAAATACATAATGTTTTCCATGTATCCTTATTAAAGAAATATGTGTATGATCCTAATCATATTCTTAATTGGTCTGTGATACAGGTAGAACCCGAAGGGGAAATTCGGGTTCAACCCTTCTGCATATTGGACAAAAGAACCAAGACGCTCCGAAACAGGCCATTGAGCAGGTAAAGGTCCAACAAACCCACTACAATGCTGAAGAAGCGACCTAGGAGTTGGAAGATGAGACGAGGGAAGAATATACCCATCTATTTGAAGACTGATAAAATGAATATAAAATTTTTGAAGTTTATTTTGAAATTTTGGACAATATGAAGTACGAGGACAGTGTATAATTTAAGGGGGAGCGAAATGTAACACCCTTGGTTTGAAACCTAATTGTTATGTTAATGTAATGTTTTAAAAGACTATGAGTGCCTGTAAGGTAGAACTCATGTTGTAATTGTTTTGTTCATATTAAATTTAAGCTGGCAGTGGCAAAGCAACAAGCTGAAATAACGGGGACTCATGTATTCACCTAGGTCAGTGAGGGGGTGGTGTCATATAGCCTAAAAGCTAAGTATGACCCTATTTAATTCTTCTTACCTTATAACTTTGATAAATCCATACTTTCCCTAATTAATTTCTTAAACCTGTTTTTGATGTTAAAAAGGGGGTTAAGAAGTTAATGGAAAAATTAGACAAGTGTTGCAAAAAGGTGACAACGACATGCAAGGTTGGTGGAACCTTGGGGAAAGGAGGACAAAGAACGTAGAGAAGGGGGTAGAGGAAAAATAACAACGACATAGAACGTGAAAGGGGAAGGAAGAACATGAATTTTGAACAAGGAAAGAAGAAAATGCAATGTGCAGCATGAGAATGCTGTAGCATTGAGGAGAATTATGACTGAACATAAAATTCGTGGTCAATTGGAATCGTTGGAGGACAAAGAAACAAGTTCAATTCCATAGTGAAGTGTCCAATTTGACCGGTTTGTGGCAGTTGGGTTGGTCAAGTGAACTTGTAAGCCCAAGCCTGTTTTGTTACCTTTTTGGTTGATAAATTTTGCTGGTTTTTGCTTTTGGTTGCACCAGTGACATGACAATGGTGTAAGAAATTCTATTGGTGGAATTCTAAGCACAAATGCAGTGATGGTTTTCACTGTAGTGCTAGCTAGAATGAAGCTAAAGGAAGGAATTGCACAATTGGCATGGATTTGGTAATAAACCGGTAAATCTTGTAGCCAAGTGAGGAAATCCAAGAGAAACTTGGGACTGGTGAGAATCCATGGTGAATGCATGAGTCTCAGCTCGGGGGTGGAGTAAAGTTTTATACATAAAGGTTTGGCTATATTTTTTTTGTAATGCTGCAAATTCTATTAAACAGAGGAATAAAAAATTACATGTCCATGATGATACTGGGGTGGCCTTAGATAGTGAAACCACCTGCCTAACCGGTCAAAATTACAGACCCGTCTGGTATGATCATAACAAAAAAGGCTTACTAGCATAGGAGACCAAAAAATAGGCTTGTACCTCACTATTTTGCAGTTTATCAACATTTTTAACATAAAACTAAAAAATAGACTGTAACAAAAAGACCTGAAATGGCAATCCGAACCCGTGAGAGGCAGAGCCTTCAGAGGAGACATAACCACAAATTACAGAGGGGGAACCTCCTCCAATATGGGGCAACCCCATCCCCAATCATCAGAGTTGGTAACAAGATTTTTTACTGGAAGGGGAGAAGACTTGCTGCACGATTCCTCGCTGTCGCGAACGCGCTTGAACATAAGTTCGATTGTAGTGGGGATGGGAAAAGGATCGCTGGTAGCTGCCATCTGAACCAGAGCAGAGCCCTTTTCCATTGACCTTCCACTCGTTACGCTGCAGCGTCCCACCTCTGTATTGCTAGCTCATCTTTGCCCGCTGGCTAGGTGCTTCCAAGCGAAGGTAGCATCCAGGCCATTGAGTTGGTTGTCCAGGTCTGTCAGCTTGGCTTTGGTCGAGAGCACTGTGCTGCGGCCTGAGCTCTAGTTGCCCAGCATATCCTCCATCAGAGTGCCCATCATATTTTTTATGAGCCAGTAGTGGTTGATTTTCCCGCCACGCATACCAGTGGCAAGATGTTCGTTAACCAGATGAGTCTCATAGTCATCGATCAAGACTCGTACAGGCATGGATATTCCGGATTCATATCTTTCCTCGACCATCAAGCTTAAGTCACGCTGAGTTTTTCTTCGGCCACTGCTGCCTCTCCTTGGGGTTCCTCTTTGCCTCGACATAGTAGAAACTAGAGGAGGATGATGCAGCCGAGGGGAGTAGTACTGCTGCAAGACTGGAAGCAAACTAAAACCTATGTGTTGCAGGGAGAACCAACTGAGCGGAGCCGAGGAGAAAAACCAGAGACAAATACCACCAAGCACGACAACGAGCCACCGAATGCTCCCTCCCGCGTCCATCTCTCGCCACCTTAACCAATTCTGATGTACAATCCCAATGCCCACACGATCGAAATCAACCGCCATCAAAACAAGAATTAATGGCGATGGAACAAGTTTGGCTCTCATCCAGCTCTGGAAGGGACGTCCTCACCCACCCGCAATGAAGTGTTGGGGGGCTGGGGAAGGGAGTTAAAGACCCCGGCATATGCGCTGTCGATGAGACAAGTTGGCACCCGCATCCAGGTATACAGGTTTGGAAATATTACTTTCTAAGCCATAATTTAATATGGTTGGGAAATTTTTTCTTAGTTAAAATATTATAACATCTATATTAAAATGATTGGATTTATTTATTTGTATTAACCTAATGATTTTAGGTGAGTTAAACTCTGCATGATACCTAAGGCAATTTCTACTGCCTAGTTCTTACTGTGCTGTAAGAATAAAAAAAAGGGGTACGTTGGAGTATTATTTAACTTTGTATTAACAATATGGTAATCAATTAAATTGGGGCATGTCGATATAAATCTTTAAAAATGCTTCTGCTCTAATGTTATGGAGTTAATCGTGTGAATCTTGGATTAGAGTTTTACTGCGCAGTAAGCTAATGTTAACTTATGTTTTGTAAGTGCATACAAACATAGTTTGCATGAATATTTATGAATCTCATAAATTATCCTAAGATTTTGCTATTATTGATTTTGTTTATTATGCATTTGTATAAGAATTTATGGGTCTTATGAATTAGTTTAGGCTTCCGCTATTTACTTATGATAATTATGCATTTTAATATGCACTTATCAGGTGTATGCATGTAACAAATATGCATATAATATTCATATAAAAAAAAATTGTTGTAAAGTCTTGTGTGACACGGGTGTGTTACAGAAAGTCCATGTGTCATCTTATCAAGTTCCATAAACGATATGGTGTAAGAGCATGATCGGGGGGGGGGATGGATCTCTTTGTGTATGCTGAAGGCTCTTCTTGGTGGAATGCGGATTGTGGGAACCCTTGTCTCCATTGTTGGTTCGAACTATTAGGAAGCATCGCGGGGTCGATCTCTCTCTACTGCTCGACTGTGAGATTGTTTTCATTTGCTGGGTCAGAATATTTACCAAACTGGAGATTCTGCGCTAATACAAGATGACAGGCTGAATGATTATGCTCCTGTATTAAATCTACCTTCTGCTGATAAAGGAGTCTAAAATTTAAATTGCTCCCCACAGTGTTCAAGCTGATCCTTTGCTCATTTTGGGGGATTTTCTTGGGTTAAAAGATTGTGATAAGTGGAAATCAAACTCATTTACCGGGGTCCAAAATCTTCTGCATCTGTCCCAGTTTTGTTTTTTGTACAATGTATGTCTGTTTTGCACAGAGGTCAGCTTCAAAGGAATCTCTACTTGATGTCAGCTGGTGAGTTGATCCACAGCAAAAACCTTAATAAGTTATTTGATATTTTGTGATAAACTTGATGATGTTTTTTGCCTTCAAATGTTCATCTTAAACCATTGAGGACAGGTGTGTGAGCCAACTATTTTTTCTTTCCTCCCATTTCACTAAGTCCATGCATTTGTTTTCGTCTGTTCGGTGCCTTTATATGTTCAGGTGACATTTGCTTTCTGTTTGGAAGTGCCTAAACAAGGCAAAAGTAACAATTTGATGCAGTCCTGACAACCTCCAATCAGATGGAGAAGAGTAGCTTGCTTCCTTTCTCACTAATTGAAGTTTCTGGGTTTATGGTTTCTTTAATCTTTTAATCAAACATGGAAGTCTTTTTTGAGGGGCTGCTTATGCCAACAACATGATTTTTCTATTTATTCTTTGATTGTCTGTTAAATAATAATTTGATAAAATATAACATTTCTGTTTATAGCACAGTTATTAGATGATTGATACATGTCCATGTTTTCTCTTTCTAGTTCCCAGGGTTATGAAACTTCATCATTGTCAGCAGCTTCAGTGCAGAAGAATGGTGGCTCAATTGAGGTTTCAGAGTGCTCAGACAGTGAGAGTAAATCCTCTAAACCTGTGGTTGATTGGATAGAACCAGAATTGTATCCTTACAATCATGAAATGGTGCAACAGTTGGGACAGACCGATATTCTCGATGCTTTCCATTTGCTGCAAAGGAATCATACTGTCCGGGTATTCCCTATCCATCTTTTTTGTTGGTCTTGCTGTGTGTTAATACAGACAGTCTACTTATGGAAAAAGACACATTGTTTGCTCCTTTTTATTGACCTCTTTTGAGTAAAATCACAGAGTGCTTAAGTACTCAAAATTTTGTTTCTATTTACATTGCTAACTTATAGCTGGTTTAGGAGAGTATTATTCACTGTTCTTTTAAAAAGTAAATGCATTCTCTATTATATCGTAGAGCAGTAGGCTTACAACATGAAATAAAGCAGAGTCATTGTTACAGGACTTGCTGAAATTCATAGATGCATTCTATATTATATTATAGAGCAATAGGCTTTACATCATGAAATAAAGCAGAGCCATTATTACAGGACTCACTGAAACCTGACAAGTTTCAGCAAAACCACTCAGATTACCTGTTTGGAAACTGGGTTGGAATTTTCTGGTAAATTCATCATGTTTATTCAAAACTTGGTGAGTTGACTGTGTACTTGTTTAGTTTGGTAAAACATGGGGAGTCCACCATGCCTACTTCATTTAGGCAGCCTTTTTTTGCAAAGGAGGCACACTGAGTAATAGATTTAACATCATAGGAGGTGTTACGACATAGGGTAATAGATTTAACATCATAGGAGGTGTTACGACATATTGTAGGTATCCAGAATTATTTTCAGTTATAGTTTTGTGAAGAAGACGGTGCATCAAATCATTTTACCATGGGCTTTGATCATCCATGTGTATCCTAGAAGTGTTCCTCTTCACTAGAGTGGATCCATGAATAGGAGAAAATATCCAGTTGTCTCCCATTCCCAAAATTATTGTGCCATTGTCTAGCTCCTTGGTGCATGCTTCATTCTCCCTCTAGCAGACAGTACATAGGTCATCTGACTGTTCGTAGAGTGCAGCTTGGCCTTATCTGCTGAACTGTGGTTACATTTTATCCAATGCAAAACTTGGGGCTTAAAGGTCACTTTTGTGTTCAAGAAAGATTGGTGACGTTGGTCTATCTATCTTGAATGTTTTGAATTCCCGTCTCTTTTTATACAACATTTTAACTATTTGTAAGTTGGGTAAACATTCATATAACTTTTGAGTATCATAGCTAAAGGCGAGGCTTGTCATAGCTCCAATGCTAAAGGAAATGCTTTTTATAACTCTAACTTCATTCTTTTCATATAGGTCCTTTGGAGTTGAAGTGCATCCTAAAAAGTGAAGTGTGGTATTGCTTTTAAGTTTTAACTTTATATAAGCATTTCATTGATAGCGTTAGATATTTAATGGTCATAATTAATACTTTAGGAGTTTAAGTTAGAAATTACATTTTGTACCAATGTTATTATGACTTAAAAAATATATTAGTCATTTAATTATCTTTGAATCTTGGGAATATAAAGTGAATAGTCATTGCTTCCATATGTAACTGCTTAAAATACTTTTGGAAAATTAGTCAATTAGTCTGAATTGTCTCTCAATCTGCTGGTTTGAATTTTCTGCTATTGTGTATGCAATTTTTGGTATGATATTGGAGCCAAGGTGCCAAGGAGGAAAACTTTGGGAGTCACGTCGAAGAGTATGAAGCATTGTGAAGACATTTAACATGGAACGGAGCCAGGAAGTTTGGTACATGTTGGAGGAAAATTTCAGAAGAGAGAATTTGAAAGTACTGGCACAAAATGTGAGGCAGATTTGGCATAGAATTCGGAGTGTGATCGACATGAAATTTGAGGAGCAAAAGGTGTGAATTTCAAGGACTGACAGGCGTAATATAGGTACGAATTTCAAGGATAGATAGGTGCACCTTGTATGGAATTTTGAGGTTGATAGGTGCACTTTATGTGTGAATTTCAAGATAATAAAATCTGGGCATAACAAAAATTTGGGACAGCAAATCTGGGTGTGCGTTTTGAGATAATCATGGGGTGCATTTTAAGACAGCAAAGTCTCGGGGACATAGGATTGAAATTCAAGGAGCAATGGAGAACATTTCAAGGTAGCTGGATGATGCTATTAGGCATGTATTTTGATGCAGAATCTGTTTCACTATGCATCCTGTTACTATTCAAACTAACAGCCTAGGTTTTTAGCCTATTTCAGGGCACATGCTAGTGAATGGCAATCATAAGAGACACTTTAAGAGACTTCAAGCCCACTGTCACCTCAGCTAAATATCTTGACTTTTTTGGGGAACTCCTCACCCCAGGGGAGAAGGGCCCTAATCACGATACCTGTCAAACGAAACACAACAGATACCTTCCAACAACCTTGTGACGTAGATCAGTGCCTTATACGGAGTCAATCAATCAACAGCAAAGACAGTCTGAACTATGGAGGAGTTTATTCAACTAACAAATTGTCCAACCAGCAGATTACTAGGAGAAATATCAATATTGTAATGACTTCTTAGTGCAAGCATAAACAACCAGTAGCAATGTATATCACTGTGGGCTAACTTAGTGCTAATATGTAACAGTACAAAGAAAACTAGTGCTTTAGAATGGAGTCAAACAATGAATATTCAATGCTATAGCATAACCTTTCAGTATAAAACGTGTTAATCACTGTAGGTTCTTTATCAACATTTAACCAAGCATGTAAATCAGCAACAGTCCAGGACCATCGGAATAGTATGTCAGGTCAATCAAAGTGCTTACTCAGAATTTAAACCAGTAGATCATCAACATTTAACACAAGAAATATATAGCATATATCAGGTCTGCACTTATCATTGACATTCAATGATGGTACAGTGATGACATTCTACAGCACTATTGAAAGCAGCAGAGGAAATCAGTATTTTGCATTCAGGTAAATAGTGAAGAATCAGCAGATCATAATCATTCTAAATCAGAAATGTATCCCAGTTTGCATTCAACTCAGCCAAGTTATATCAGTATCTGCAATATATTTTCAATTCCACCATTAAATATTCATAAATTTCTGTGTTAAATCAGCAGCTGGTACCAGTGGATAACAGCCCCAAAGGAGGCCTCAATAACCTTAGATAAACCTTGCTTGGTGAAGAAGATAGCCAGCAAGCTGAGGATAAGGTCAGTGTACTAACCAGTCTCAGGAACCTTCGTTGACCTAACCAGTTAGCAGTCAACCACAGGTTCGATTTAGGAGTTTGATGGTTCAAAACCAGGCTAAACTTGACGCCCTTGAAGGATGATGGTCAAATCAAGCAGGGCGCAGCCCTTTGTGGGCTTGGATTTGCTGAATTTTGGATAATTTTTAAGTTCTGAATTTTTCTGATTTTCAGAGTTTTTAGGGTTTTAGGATTTAAAAAATGCAGCCTAATCTGCCCTAAGCTAATAAGCAATGCAATTACATATAATACATATGAAATGCTGGCAAATTTAGTAAAAGTGACAAGAATAAGGGGGTTTAAACGTTTCACCTCAAACCGTAGGGCATGAGGGATCTATGATCAACGTCCTTCCTGAAATGATTCTCTAGGCTTTGCAAACTAGGACATCCACCAACAACCTCTAGGGTTTGTTGAGGGAGCCTAATTAGGGAAAAAAACAGAGATCCAAGGCCCAAACAAGAGAATACTCCTTCAAGAGGACGCTTTCCACCATTCATAGTTGACAAAAAGGCTTGTAAGAAGCCCTAATTCAGAAAAAATGGAGCATTAACACCACCATTCAATCCATAAAGAAGCATGAACTCACCAAATTTTCACAAAGAAATGATCAAAGAAGCAGCCCTAGATCTTCTTTGTGCTTGTGTTAATCCCAGTGTTACAAATATCGTGTTGGCGAATATATCGCAGAGGGTCCAAAAAGAAATTATCGGATTTATTGGTGAAAATGTCGGCAAACATCGACAATATATCAGCTACTTAAATAAATACAAAAATATTCATTTTTTTCAATTTTCTAAACATCTAAAGACACAAGAACATCAAATAAACACATTGCTACATGAATATGGAAATAAAACCGATATATAAGATGTATAAGACGTCTAGTGATACATCACACATAAAAAATGAATCGTGTCCTGGATCTTTAGTCCCGACTCATGAGTCACCAAAAAAATGCAATCAATGTATCTCATATGCAATGAAATCAACTAAATAAAGTAAACTATGGATTCCCTCTACCCCTTTTACGGGAAAAGGTAATCTCTCTAGTAATGGCTCTGCCTCTAGAGCTAGAAAGCCTAGGCGCTCGTGGGGGTCGTCGTGGACTATGTTGCCCTCTAGAAATGCTTGGAAAATGATGTACTCAAGAAGAACTAGAAGAATGATGAGGCACTGGGCCCTCATCAAGTCCTCTACCATTGTTATTGCTACCACTGCCCATAAATTTGGCTCCCTCTGACTGAGACTGTGGCTGTGAAACAAAAACTGGTGGCTGTGCAACCGGTGGATCTGCAATTGGTGGTTGTGCAACTGGTGGCTCTGGTGGTGGCACAATCTCAAATGAGTCTAACCACTCATCGTCCCATGTCTCACTCTCTATGTCGTGTGTATCATCCTCTAACCAATCAAGGGCTGACTCCATAATGGCCTCCGCCTCACGGTTTTTCTCAAGTTGCTTCACACTAGATCATTCAGGCGTTGGGTATCCAACCTGTATGAGGACCATAAATTTATCCAATTAGAATTTAGAATACACAAATTACCCATGGGACATAACAAGTTATAACTTATAATGAATTTAGAATTTAATTTCAAATTCTCTAACCTGTTGCGTTTCTTGGTGTGTATTTTTTTAAATACACTCTAGTTGCGCTCACAACCGGAAGAACTACATGTTTGGCTAAGGATCCGAACAACAAGCTTTTGGAGATGGGGTACTCGTATGCCGTAGGTTTCCCACCAAGTATCTACAATGAATTGGAGAAACATAAGAGAAGACATTGAAAATTTGAAATTTAAAACAAAGAAAGTAATGAAATTAAATTTTGAAACAATGTGAAGCTTACTTGGCATTATGTTCTTCGTGTCATTAATAGCCATATCAAAGCCAAATGTTACTATGGCCCTCCTATAGACTTCCAACTCTTTGGAAATCTCTGAACGGTCAGCTGCACTTGGCACCATCATTTGGACACACTCCAAGAACCCATCCATTACCTCAGCATCAAAGTTGAAGCCATAGGAATAAGAGTATGTGGGGTTGAGGAATAGGCCTGCATCATGAATGGGGTGATGAAGTGTTTTGTTCCATCGCCGATCAATCACCTCCCATATCAATTGTTGTTTCGCTTGACCTTCATCCCCCTTGTCCTCATAGTAGGCATGAATGGCCTCTTTGGCCCAATCCATGGCATCATACAAGTAGCCCATTGCAGGCTTGTCTACATCAACCAAGCGTAGAACCCTTACCAAAGGTTCACATATGGTACACACCTCCTTCACCCCATCCCAGAAACTCTCTTGGTATGACACTAGCCTGAATATGTCATGTCCTTTCGGTTTAGTGTTAATTGATAAAGCACGCCCTTCAGCTGAAAGGAAATTAGTCTGCAAGTCCCACATAGAAGCAAGGAGGGATTGAAAAGAGATGAAACGAGTGGCAAATCGAGTGATGGCAGGACGAACCAACTCCCTATCATGAGTGAAATTCCTCATCAAGCTAAGCACAGAAGCATGATTGCATATAAATTTGGTGATGCTTCTTGCTGAATTAATGACATCCTTGATAAATTGGATCTTCCCCATATCCTCTAAGATCAAGTCAATACAATGTGTTGCACAATGTTAATTTTGTACCTAGGGAAGTGTTCCCCTAAGTGACTTTAGCCTTAGTCACTTAGTGAAGGGAAATAAAGTGAACCTTGCATTAAATGACTTAAGTGACATTTAATTTGACTATAGGCATTAAAGTCAGTTTTTGATAAATTTAAGTGGGTGAGTGAAATTAATATTTTAGAAATATAATATGTGCAATTAATTTCAATCGTAGATCTAATTCATTCTCAGCCTTTGGAATAGAGATCTCTTCACCTACCTAGGGTTATGAGCAAAAAGCAAGGGAAAGGCAAAATGCATTCATTCTTGTGAGGAGATTGAAGGAGAGAGAGTTGAAGGAGAGAGTGGGCACGAATTTCGAGGAAGCTTGTTGGAGAGATTTTGGTGGGCACGAATTTTCGAGACAACCTTCATTTATTTGCTGCACAGAAATCGAGGTGTACGAACAACATTTATTGCTGGCACGAATTTCGAGAGAGTACGACTCATTTATTGTTGCACAGATTTCGAGGTTGTACAGATTCTGTATTGTACGATTTTGGGCACAGTTTTTGAGGTACGGTTCAGGCACATAAATCGAGGAAAGTACATACACACAAATCGAGGTTGCTGACAGTAATTTCTAGGCACAGTTTTCGAGGTGTATGACAGCATTTAATGAGGTCCGTACTGTACGGATTTTTTGTTGAGTTTGGCACGAAAATCAAGGTCAGAATTTTGATCATTCTGCACAGAAATTGAGGCTGAGGTTGCTGCTGATTTGGCACTGTTTTCGAGAAATTACATTGTACAAAAATCAAGGCAGCGTATGCACGAAAAACGAGGCAGCCTGCTGGTTGAGATAAGTTTGGATTTTGACTGTAAATGAATGTCTGATTTTTCCCGAAGCATAATAATAAAACTCTCTCTCTTTGACTGGTTTTCCCATAGGGGTTTTTTCCAAGGCCATTGGCCAAAACTTTCCTGTGTTATGTGTGTTGAATGGCGTGCTAAATATTTATTTTCTGTCAGTGAAAAGTGAAGTTACAACAGTGTTTTAAAGTCTGAAAATTTAATGTTTATTTCCAACCCTTTTATTTTCTGAGAATGTCATAAATAGAGATTAATTTTACTTTGAAACCGGTGGCTGAAAACTTGAGAAAAATCTACATTCAGAGCTGAGTTGGGCAGAAAACTAAATTTTAGCAGAGAAACAATGATTTCCAGAATTCAGGGAAGACTTTTGTGATAGTACATTTCGCTGAAACTTGTTCTTTGGGAAAAATGACTTCTTTGAAAGTAGTCATTACGTAGTGGAAAAGTGCAGGTAAGAAGGAGCTGCGTTGGGGAATTTGAAACTCTCGACGTTTCGATCCCTACTCTGGGATCATCATCAGGAGACAAATGAAGCCTGAGGTGAAGTAACTAAGAAGCGCATTAGTATATATATGTGTAATCAGCATTGGGTTGAGAAGTGAAGATAGATTATTAGATGGGGTAGGGAACTTTGTCTCATGGAAGGCCAGGATAGTCCTTTTGTTGAGAGAGAATGAGCTGTGGGAAGAGGTAGTGGAGAACACTGCTGCTCACCCCATTGTCATTCCTAGTGCAGCCTTTGTGAAGAAGGGCATTAAAGCCATGAGGATTATCTTGGATGCTGTTAAAGATCATGTTATTCCTCACATTTCCGGGAAGGATCACGCACATGAGATGTGGAGTGCTTTGACTGGGTTATTTTAGAGTTCTAATGAGAATAGGAAGATGGTTCTTAGAGAGAAGCTGAAGAATATCAAGATGGTCAAAGGAGAGGTGTGTATGCCTCATCTTACTAGGATCTCTCAGGTGAGTGATGAGTTTGCAGCTGTGGGGGTGGTGGTTACTAGTCTTGAACTAGTGAGTACAACCTTGAATGGGGTGACTGCACCTTGGGCTGTGTTTGTACAGGGTTTGGTGGCTAGAGAGAACTTACCATCTTGGGACAGGGTATGTGATGACTTTGTTCAGGAGGAGACTCGGAGGGGTTTCTTGCAGTGCAGTGGTTCTACTAGTAGGGGGGACGAGGAGGATGTGGCATTGACAACGAAGGGAAAGAAGAAGAGCAAGAAGGGTCCTAAGAAGGGTGGGGCCAAGCAGCATCAAGATGGGTAGAAGAAAGATCTGAGCACTGTGAAGTGCTTTGCATGTCACAGGATGGGACACTATGCTGCAACGTGTCCTAACAAGAAGAAGAAGCAACAACAGACAACAGCTTCAGCGGAAGTCGATGACTTTGCCTCTAGATTTCAGAGTGAGTTTTCACTATGCACTGGGCATGTTGAGATTGAGAGAGCATCTATTCTCACCAGTGTGGATGTTGACAGACAGTGGGAGTTTTCCTTGGTGACAGACCATTCTTACAGTGCATCTACTTCCAGCACTTGGTACATTGACAACGGAGCCTCGAGCCACATGACAGGTGCTCGTGATATGTTCTCCGAGCTTTCACATACAGAGACAGATGTGGAGGTTGTGTTGGGAGATGACTCAGTAGTTAGTGCAGTTGGACGTTGGACCATTACATTTCAAAGGGAGTCCATGAGTCCCATGGTATTGCGGGATGTATTGTATGTACCTGGGCTGAAGAAGAACTTAGTGTCAGTTTCCATGATCGAGGATCAGGGTTTTGGGTTGTCTTTCCTAGATGGACACGTGCATATGTTTCCCAAGATTGCAGGACCATCTGCTTTAGTTACCATTGGAGTGAGATGTGGGAAATTGTATAGGCTCTTGTTTCAGCTGCAACTTGCCTTAGCACATGTTAAATTTTCATATGCTTAGCTAAGACATCAGTATTTAATTTCATTTTCATAACAAAAGCATATAAACAAGATCACTGAAAGACAGACAAGCACAACCATACAAAAGGAACACAAAGATTTATCCTGGGAAAACCCTAAAGGGAAAAACCCAGCAAAAGCTTCCTCAATATAGATGCCCCAAAAAGATAAAAGATAAAACCAGCAAGGAGATCAAAGTTTGATCCTCCTCCTTCTCCAGCTACTTCTCTTCTCCACTAATGCGCTACACAAGTGAGAGTGTGTGTTCCAAATGAGGAGCACCACACCTCTATTTATATTCATTCGTTCACTTTAATTAACTCATCCGACATGTAGGCTCGAGTTAATCATGTAGGCTCGAGTTACACATGTAGGCTCAAGTAACCACACTGGGGTGCTAATGACCCACCTTTACAATTAGAGGGGACTACCTCATGACTCTTATTAGTTCTTCCAATTAGAAGCATCGGGGTACAAAGATAATACAAGTGGTTCTCCCGGTAGGACCATCGGGGACCACAAAAGATATATATAGAATATTCTTCGAAGTTACAATATTTCAACACTCCCCCTTAACGAGAAGGGTATTCTACAACAACAACAACAATAGTAGGAGAGGACATCATCAACATCATCAGGGTAACACATTTATAAATCATTGGAATCTTTTCAACATCATATAGTCTTCGTCTTCAATTTTCAACGACAGCAACACTTTGATCAACATCAACATCTTTTGACCTTTTGATCAACAACATCTTCAACACTTTGACCTTTTGATCAGCAACACCTTCAGCAACATCTTCAGCACTTTGACCTTTTGAATAGCAACATCTTCAGCACTTAGACCTTTCAATCAGCAGCAACATCTTCAACACTTTGACCTTTCGATCAACAACATCTTCAGCGTTTTGACCTTTCGATCAGCAACAATATCTTCAGCATTTTGATCAGCAACATCTTCAGCACTTTGATCTTTCGATCAACAACATCATCTTAAACATTTCGATCAGCAACATCTTCAGCACTTTGATCTTTCGATCAGCAACAACATCTTCAACATTTCGATCAGCAACATCTTCAGTACTTTGTTCTTTCGATTAGCAACAACTTCTTCAGCATTTTGTTCTTTCGATCAGCAACCTGATCGATAACATCGTGATCAACACCATAATCATACTTCAATTCTCGAACAGCATCATCATCATGATATTCTGATCTTTTAATCAGTACATCGTTATCATCACATACTGATCATTTGATCAGTACGTTATCATCATCATACTCTGATCTTTCGATCAGTACATCATCATCGTCATACTCTGATCAGTACATCATCATCATCATACTCTGATCTTTCGATCAGTACATCATCATCATCACACTCTAATCTTTCGATCAGTACATCGTAATCATCATCATACTCTGATCTTTCGATCAGTACATCATCATCATCATACACTGATCTTTTGATCAGTACGTCATCATCATCATAAAAACATCATCATCATGAAAACATCATTATCATCAAAACATCAACATCATCAAAACATCAACGTGATCCTTCCTTTCGGAATTACGGGATTTAGGTCTTTACGGAGTTACCAATGATCCTTCCTTTCGGAATTACGGGATTTAGATCTTTACGGAGTTACTAACGATCCTTCCTTTCGGAATTACGGGATTTAGGTCTTTACAGAGTTACTAACGATCCTTTCTTT
>LPNX010166842.1:226354-279682 GCA_001517045.1 Pseudotsuga menziesii | reverse complement strand
TCCCATGATCTTGGGAGGCCATTCAAGGTGGCTATCACCACTTCTGCATACTTCTTCTTCTACCGCTTCAAGTTGTTCTGCATTCTGGATCTTCACATTTTTCAACTGTTTTTTCAAAGCCATCTTCTGATTTAAGTTCTTATCTTCAAATAGCTTGATCAAGGAATCAAACATCTTCGGTGTTTTTAGGGAAGACACTTGTGGTATAAGTTGATCCGTGATTGAATCAACAATGATCTTCTTGGCCTTGATCAAGTTCTTCTTGTGTAAGTCTTTGAGGCTCATCTCCCTCTTAGAACTGGAACCTCTCTACTCATGTAGGTGTCCAATTCATTTTCTTCAGAGAGATCAAATACTTCTATGCTTGGAAGTTTTCAACTTCACTAAGCTTATCATCAAGCTGATGTGATAGATCATTTTGAAATGAGAACCTCAAATGCAAATAGCAAAAGATTAGATCTTACCGATTTGAGGTGTCCGTCCTGCTTCCGGAGTTGGCTGATCTAGGGTTTGTCAGAGAAACCCTAATTTTCAAAACTTGGAATCTTTCAGATCTGTTTGGATAGAAAGATAGATATCTTCAAATGGAGCTGTCCAATGTACTCCTTTTCTTAAAACAGTGGAGGGAAGCTCCCGGAACAGGAAACCCTAGTTTTCCAATTTCTTCTGCAGAAATGCCTATTACTGTTTCTGTGATATCTCCGAAATTACTGCTCCTCTGTGTCTGAAATTTCGCACTGAGGTAACCTCGCATGTCCTTGATCCAACAGCACAGGTTTCATCAGAATTGGTTTCCCCAATTGGGATTTATGATCATTTTCCCAAGGTGACCTGTTACAGGACTGTTCAGAACAGTGAAGTTGTACGGCATGCCACGTGTCACTGGTTCATCTTCAGGTTCTGAAATTTGGACCAAAGAAAGTATAGGCCGTGCTCTTTCTGGAACATTTTCAGGAATTCCATTTGGATCTCTGTAGCCCATGCTACAGCAATTCTCCCCAGGTATCCTGTTTAGGGATGAATTCTGGAAGAGGCTGGAACCCTAACTTGGAGGGATCATATCTCCCAGAATATAGCGAATCTGAGGCTGAATTTCGGACAGTGTAAATCAGGATTTTATCTTCGGCCTCTGCAATTTTCAACTCCCGATCCTTCACCAATCTCAGGATATAGCGAATGTACCAAAACTTAGCAGTTTTAGTATTTAGGGTTTTTCCAGATCGAGGTCAAGCTAGGGTTTGACTTTGTCGGAGTTTCACCCAACCAAATTTCTTGATCCAGGTCTCTAAACTTCGATTTTGATGAGGAGAACAATCCTATGCTGGGCTCACTCAAAAATTCTTCTTCTGTAGAAAGCCCTAATTTTTTGCACCAAAACTGAAAATGCTCGGAATCGAATTCCGCTTCAACAGAAAGATGCGCCGTTCAATGGAAAGTCAGTCTAGCCTTCTTTTGTTGATCGATCATGGATAGAGACCCAAAAAAATAAGAAGCCATAGATTCTTTAGCTGCACAATGTCTTCTTTCAGGGTGGCTTTGATACCATGTTAAATTTTCATATGCTTAGCTAAGACATTAGTATTTAATTTCATTTTCATAACAAAAGCATATAAACAGGATCACTGAAAGATAGACAAGCACAACCATACAAAAGGAACACAAAGATTTATCCTGGGAAAACCCTAAAGGGAAAAACCCAGCAAAAGCTTCCTCAATATAGATGCCCCAAAAAGATAAAAGATAAACCAGCAAGGAGATCAAAGCCTGATCCTCCTCCTTCTCCAGCTACTTCTCTTCTCCACTAATGCGCTACACAAGTGAGAGTGTGTGTTCCAAATGAGGAGCACCACACCTCTATTTATATTCATCCGTTCACTTTAATTAACTCATCCGACATGTAGGCTCGAGTTACACATGTAGGCTCAAGTAACCACACTAGGGTGCTAATGACCCACCTTTACAATTAGAGGGGACTACCTCGTGACTCTTATTAGTTCTTCCGATTAGAAGCATCGGGGTACAAAGATAATACAAGTGGTTCTCTCGGTAGGACCATCGAGGACCACAAAAGATACATATAGAATATTCTTCGAAGTTACAATATTTCAACAGCACATAGCAGCAACAGTGAGCTGTGTGAGCTTTGGCATAAGAGGATGGCTCACTTGCATCATCCAGCCTTGGGGTTGTTGAGAGAGATGGTTACAGGTTTACTGCAGTTCAGCATAGGGCAGAGTGATGTGTGCAGGGGGTGTGCTTTGGGAAAGTACACCAAGATTGTTTTTTCGAGCAGTGATAGCAGGTCAGCACGTACACTTGACTTGATACATTCACACTTATGTAGACCTATGTCTTTTGTGTCCTTGAGAGGATACGAATATTATGTGACATTCATTGATGACCATTCCAGGAAGACCTGGATCTACTTTCTGAAGAGCAAGAAGTTTGAGGAAGTCTTGCAGAGGTTCCAAGAGTTCAAAGCTCTTGTGGAGAACCAAACAGGGAGGAAGATCCGAGTCTTGAGATCAAATCACGGGGGTGAGTATACCTCCAAGGAGTTTGATGGATTTTGCAGACAGGAGGGCATCGGGAGACAGTTGACAGTTCCATATACTCCATACCAGAATGGAGTAGCAGAGAGGAAGAACCGGTCCATTGTTGGAGTAGCCCGAGCTATGCTACATGACTAGTCACTTCCTTTCTTTCTCTGGGCCGAGGCTTGCAGCATTGCTGTATATCTTCAGAACAGGAGTCCCCATCTGGCAGTGGGGAATATGACACATGAGGAGTGCTTTTCAGGCAAGAAGCCTGAAGTTGACCATTTTCGGATATTTGGTAGTTTGACTTACTCTCATGTCCCTTCAGAGAAGAGGACAAAGTTGGAGCCCACTGCAGAGAAGGGCATCTTTGTAAGCTATGACCAGACTTCAAAGGCCTTCCGTATTTACCTTCCCTCTCAGAGGAAAGTGGTGGTGAGAAGGGACGTGAAGTTTGAGGAGGAGCGGGCCTTCAGGAAGTCGAGAGAGTCAGAGCAGGGAGAGCAGCAGGTCCCTGCACCTCAGGTTGTTTCACAGGTTCCATCTAGGCAGCAGTCAGGATCACAGGTTTCCGGGGTTACATGTAATATCCCAGATGCAGGTATTCAACTATTTCCTACACTAGGGCTTGCTTAAGCCTCCCGATTTACAATAATACTAAAAATAAATTTGCATGCAAAGTGCTGGGAAAATGGCCCTATTTTATAGCTAACTAGTGCAGAGAATTTTATGATGATAGATCAACACTTACCACTGATAATCCGACTGATAATGCTCCAGAGAGAATATGCATGCATTGAGAACTTATCTGGTGAAGAACTGGTGCTCCTTGCCTCCGGTGATACCCCAGCAGGATGAACCCTCAATCAGATAAAGATGACGTTTTTTAGTGAAGGAAGTGTCTGATGCAGATGAGAATTTGCAGGTGTGGTAGTCTTCCCTTGCCGGAGAGGTTGCCCGACACATGTAGAAGTTATGAGCTCAATAAGCAAGCTAGCGAATTGAATTGATGGTTTAGCTGCTCACGCCCCCTGATTCACAAAACTGTTGAGAACTGCTCCGAATGAGCAAATTGGAAGCTGATACTCATCGGGTACTGAAGGATGATATAGATGATGAAAATGGTGCCAGTATTCTGAAGATAAACGAAGATTTGAGGACCCAGCGAATGCTTTGGGGTTTTCCAGCTAAAAACCCCCCTACGACTGCACACATGCCCCTGCAAACAATCTTCTGATGGGTACTGGATAACTGCAACTTGATGAATAAATTGAAGAGCGGATGGTGGACCTGGATGATCTACCCTGAATGAGACTAGGGCAGATATTTCACTGCCGAAACCTCGTTAGCTGAAGACGCCGTCTTCAACCCCAACTGCCGTGGCCACACGCTGTGCTGCTACTCAAGAAGCTCCAAATCAATAATAATCATAAGTTTTCTTCTCCATTCACTTTATCTTTCTTTTATAACTTTCAACTGCAAATAACCTAACTTTTGACCTAATTAGGTCACTTTATCTTCTAATTTGCAGTTGACTTGCATGCATGCGCATGGAGACTCAATCGGGTCCATGCATCATTAAATAATGCTCAGATGTCATGCATGCAGGTGGCCTTTGGCTCTGGTGGCCCTCTTCTACCCAATGATGATATAATATTGATGCCCTAGATCTTCTGTATATGGCATCAGTCTTCAGTTAATTCTCTGACTGTCAGTACCCGCTTGAACCTACAGGAATAACACAGGGTAGCAGGTCGGTCCTCAATGCCTAAGCAGAAGAGGACATTACATTACAGGACCGCACAGTGTTAGCACAAGTTCCCCAGGTTCAGTGGTTAGGCTAGCAGGGTCTTCGGGGACAGTTGATGGGTCTACTATTACAGGTACACCTTACAGAGGATCAGGATCAAGATTACAGGGTACACCTGGTGTTGGTACACCAGCTTCAGGTTCATGAGTTACTAGGGTTTCCATCTCTGGTAGATATTCAGATGATGACTTACTAGTGTGGGAGCAACCTCCAAGGACGAAGGCACCTAAGTGGCTTCGAGATACCTTGAAGGAAGCTCAGGAGTTTGGGACACCTAGGGAGGAGGTGAGGGCCATCAAGATGCCTGACAGATTGGGCATGTTGTTGGTGGCTAGTACACGAGATTCTGAGCCTTCTACTTTTGAGGAGGCCTCCCAGCATTTGGTATGGAGAGATGCCATGATGGATGAATACCATTCCATCATGAAGAATGATGTATGGGAGATTGTTCCGAGACCCGAGGGGAAGTCAGTGGTGACTTCTCGTTGGCTTTACAATCTGAAGCATGTGGTAGATGGGAGTGTGGAGAAGTACAAAGCCAGGTTTGTTGCGCGAGGGTTTTCACAGGTTGAGGGCATTGATTATGATGAGACTTTTGTGTCGGTTACTCAGTATACTTCTATTAGGAGCTTGATCTCCATTGCAGCGGAAATGGGTTGGAAGATCCATTAGATGGATGTGAAGACCGCATTTCTCAATGGGATCATACAGGAGGAGATTTACATTGAGCAACCTTAGGGCTTTGAGATACATGAGAGAGAGTCTCATGTTTGCAGGTTGAAGAAGGCCCTTTACGGGCTGAAGCAAGCTCCAAGAGCTTGGTACTCTAGGGTCGATTCTTACTTGCTGAGCATGGGGTTTCAGAAGAGTGAAGCAGATCCGAATCTCTACTTCATCATGGTTGGAAATGATCCGCTTGTTCTTCAGCTATATGTTGATGACTTGTTTATCACAGGGAGAGAGAGACCCATTGCAGCTTGCAAGAAGGATCTTGCAACAGAGTACCAGATGACTGATATTGGGCTGATGCATTATTTCTTGGGATTGGAGGTTTGGTAGGAGCCTGGACATATTTTCTTGGGGCAGGGAAAGTATGCGGTTGATATTTTGAGGAGATTCAGGATGGAGGATTGCAGGCCTATGTCGACACCTATGATCACCAACTCGAAGAAGCTTCATGCTTCTGAGGGAGAGTTGGTGGATCCTACCTTATACCGTTAGCTTATTGGGTCGTTGATGTATCTGGTCAATACTTGGCCAGATTTGTGTTTTGCAGTGAACACTCTTAGCCAGTTCATGGTTGAGCCTAGGAGTGTGCATTGGGTCGCTGCAAAACATGTGTTGCGCTATCTATCAGGGACAATGTATTTTGGTTTGGACTACAGGAGGTCAGAGGGGATCAGATTGGTTGGCTATACAGACTCAGATTGGGCAGGCAGTGTGGCAGACCGGAAGAGCACTTCCGGATGTTGTTTCAGTTTGGGCTCGACAGCAGTGTCGTGGTTCAGTCGAAAGCAGAAATCCATTGCATTGAGTTCTGCTGAGGATGAGTATATGGCAGCTAGTTTGGCTAGCTGTGAGGCCTTGTGGCTTCGCAAGTTGCTGGTGAATCTATTTGGTTAGGAGCTTAGGCCTACGGTGATTTACTGTGACAATCAGAGTTGCATCCAGCTCTCTGAGACTCCAGTTTTCCATGACAGGTCAAAGCACATTGTAATGTTCCCAAAAATGACATGCATGCAAACCCTAAAAGTGAGATGCATGCAAACCCTAAAAATGACATGCATGCAAATCCTAAAAGTGATGCATGCAAACCCTAAAAGTGACATGCATGACATCTAAGTATTATTTAATGATGCATGCACCCAATTAAGTCTCCATGCATATGCATGCAAGTCAACTGTAAATTAGAAGATAAAGTGACCTAATTAGGTCAAAAGTTAGGGTTTTCACAGTTGAAAGTTATAAAAGAAAGATAAAGTGAATGGAGAAGATACTTTTGATGATTATTGATTTTGGAGCTCTTGAGTAGCAGCACAGCGTGCAACCACAACAGTTGGGGTTGGAGACGACGTCTTCAGCTAACGGGATTTCGGCAGTGAGATATCTGTCCTAGTCTCCTTCGGGATAAATCATCTAGGTTTGTCACCGTGTCTATTGCATTCATCATTATTTAGTATTCTAGTATAAGTCCGAAGGTTATTGCAGATTCATTCGTACAGCTGGGGGCATTTAGCTGGGAAACCCTAGTCATTCACCAGGACTTTGGATCACCATATTTCTTTCGCATGCAGCCTGCATCCTCACTGATAGGATCACTCTACTGCATTGGGTGATTATCAGCCATCAGATTGTCCATCAAGGGCAGCTAGCAGTAGTTTACAGGGTTGTGGGGGCGTGAGCAACAGATTGGTAGACCAATTCGCTAGGGCATTTGGAAGGGTCAAAACTCTTGCATGCTCCGACCATCCTCTCCGGCATGGGCACACCTTCCTTCCGACTTATTTCCAGCTGAAACTGACCATCCCTTTAGCAAAAACGTCACACTTGTTTGATTCAGCCAACCGGGGTATTGCAGCAGAAAACAAGGTTATTTCTTCATCAGCTCAGCTCATCTTGCATGCGTATTCTCTCTGGAGCATATTCAACCGACTTATCAGTGGTAAGTGTTCATTCTATCCTGCAAACCCTAACCCTAATTTCAGCTATAAAATAGAGAAATTTTGTATGGCAGTTTGCATGCCCGACTATTTCAGTAAATTTGCACAGAAAATGAAAATATCAGTATTTGGGATATTATAGTGGTATCAGAGCATGTTCCTGGCCAGCTGTGGGCATGCAAAAGTGTAAATGAATTCAGAAGACCCATACAACATTACTTACCGGAGACAAAGGTTTAGAAACAGTGATAGAGGAGAAGAGGAGTTAGAGGACATAGAGTTGGGGGACAGAGAGTAGCAGTTTGGAAAGGGCAAAGAAACAATGGCCGATGATGAGAAAACAACTTTCAATAGTCTCATATCAGCCATAAAAGAACTCACTATTGGGAATAAAGAAATGATGAGTACCTTCAGGGAAATGACAGAGAAAAATGGGCCCACTCTACACAGTCCCTTGTTTCCCAATAGTGATAGGGTATCCACCAGTAGTAGTGGGGAGCACTTACATACCCACATGCAGAGCCATCCCCATATATACAACAAGCCTTCTCGACCTACCATGCCTCAATTCTTAGATATTCCAGCTGCAGTGCCTCTAGCACAAGTAGAACCAAAAGAATCCATGAGTGCCTATTTGAGTGAGTATAGAGCTTTAGGAGATGACTTCCATTCAGCCATGACCTTCACTGACTTGTGCCACTTTAAAAGTAAGAACAAACCCAGAGCTTTTACAATAGGCCATTCACCCAGAACTATGAGGTACAATGCACCGTAGGGAAACTGACTATCCCTACCTTTGAGGGTACCTGGGGTGGCCCAGCCAGGAATTGGGTGCAGAAGTTGGATACATACTTCCAGCTCAACCCCATGATTGAGACAGAGGCCATTAAATTGGCTACTTTGCATTTGGATGGAGAAGCCCATGAGTGGTGGTACCAAGGGTTAGTGACACTGGGTTACAATAACATCACATCGTACCTAGATTTTACACAAAGGCTCATTGAGCGGTTTGATCGGAAGGACCCTGAGGTACACTTTATAGAGCTCGCACAGCTCAAGCAGACAGGTAGTGCAGATGCATTTATTTCAGAGTTTCAAAGGATAGCAGTACATGATGAGGATGTGCATGAGGAGATAGCATTAGAGCCATCCTATGACTCTAGTGACACGAGCACATTCATTAGTTAGATTGTGGAAAAGCCGTGTGATGAGTTGGAGTTGGTACACTCTTCATCACCTACAACAGGAGTCCAAACAGTTATGATAGGAGAAATACATGAGGTGCAAGGCAATGAGCACAACAGTCGAGACAGTGAGCAGCCACACATGGAGGTTAGGGAGAGTTTATACATGTATGAGATAGAGCTTCCAGATGATAGTCACCGAAAGAAGATTGAACGTGTTAAAGAAAGCATTCTAGCGATGAAAGAAGGACCAAGATACTCCGAGATACCATAGTACAACGAGATGTTGAGCTTACAGTTCTTCAAGTTGTATGTACCGAGTTAGCAGTCAGGATTTCTAGTATTGAACAACAATTAGATTCCTTAATGGGGCAACAGGAGAAACATACTATTGCATATCAAAGCAGTCCTCTTAAGGAGTACATAGACAGGGCTTGCAGTAGCTTGAGTCCACATTTGCATAATGGCGGATGGTTTTTATAAGTTGGCTAGGATCGAGAAATTGACCAGCAGTATATGAGCATTACAGTTGAAATCAGAAGGGCATAATGTCAGCTTGGTAGGATTATTCCTTGTGATGGTGCTTATGGACAAGGTACTTTTCGGGGGTTGGATTGGAGAGAGATTAGGCGTTGGTGTCCTATTGAGTGGGAGATTCTTGGGAAGACATTCCTAGCCAAGGGTATAGTCCCACAAGAGCCTTCAGATATTTGGGATGAAATATGCACAAGTTTGCATTGGGATCCAGGTGGAAGACCTTATGAGGGATGGATACAGTTTTTACTGATGGCGTTACTTGAGAGTCTACATGATGCTCCTTGTGTCGATACTATGCAGGGTAGCAGTGGATGCATTTTGACCTCTGCAATTCTCAGATTGATTTGGGACCTTGGGATTACAGTGACTGATAGTTTAGTGATTGCTAGAGGATTCTTTCAGGAGGTCTTTGGTGATGTTACCGTACAATGCATTGTTTTGAGCAGAGGGTGCTACAGATCTCCTAGAATAATTTGGGACCCTGGGATCATCCTCGGATTCAGTTGGTTCAGTTGATTGATTGTGGATTTGTGTTGGCATTGCTCGAGGAGAAGCAATCTTGGCAAGGGAGGACTGTAATGTTCCAAAAAATGACATGCATGCAAACCCTAAAAGTGAGATGCATGCAAACCCTAAAAGTGACATGCATGACATCTAAGCATTATTTAATGATGCATGCACCCAATTAAGTCTCTATGCGCATGTATGCAAGTCAACTGCAAATTAGAAGATAAAGTGACCTAATTAGGTCAAAAGTTAGGGTTTTCGTAGTTGAAAGTTATAAAAGAAAGATAAAGTGAATGGAGAAGACACTTTTGATGATTATTGATTTTGGAGCTCTTGAGTAGCAGCATAAGAGTTGGGGTTGGAGACGGTGTCTTCAGCTAATGGGATTTCGGCAGTGAGATATCTGTCCTAGTCTCCTTCAGGATAAACCATTCAGGTTTGTCACCGTGTCTATTACATTCATCATTATTCAGTATTCCAGTATAAGTCCGAAGGTTATTGCAGATTCATCCGTACAGCTGGGGGCATTTAGCTGGGAAACCCTAGTCATTCACCAGGACTTTGGATCACCATATTTCTTCCGCATGCAGCCTGCATCCTCACTGATAGGATCACTCTACTGCATTGGTTGATTATCAGCCATCAGATTGTCCATCCAGGGTAGCTAGCAGTAGTTTACAGGGTTGTGGGGGCGTGAGCAGCAGATTGGTAGACCAATTTGCTAGGGCATTTGGAGGGGTCAAACTCTTGCATGCTCCGACCATCCTCTCCGGCACAGGCACACCTTCCTTTCGACTTATTTCCAGCTGAAACTGACCATCCCTTCAGCAAAAACGTCACATTTATTTGATTCAGCCAACCGAGGTATTGCAGTAGAAAACAAGGCTATTTCTTCATCAGCTCAGCTCATCTTGCATGCGTATTCTCTCTGGAGCATATTCATTCGACTTATCAGTGGTAAGTGTTCATTCTATCCTGCAAACCCTAATCCTAATTTTAGCTATAAAATAGAAAAATTTTGTATGGCAGTTTGCATGCCCGGCTATTTCAGTAAATTTGCATAGAAATAGAAAATATCAGTATTTGGGATATCACACATTGAGATCAGATATCATTTCATCCGAGACTATGTTCAGAGAGGGGCAGTTACGCTTCTGTACATTTCCACAGATGAGCAGGTAGCAGACATTCTAACAAAGTCTTTGGGGAGGGGCAAGTTTGTCTTCTTCAGGGATAAGTTGGGAGTGGCGCAGAAGACCTTCCTCGGTAAGAGGGAGTGTTAATTTTGTACCTATTCCCCTAAGTGACTTTAGCCTTAGTGACGTAGTGAAGGGAAATAAAGTGAACCTTGCATTAAATGACTTAAGTGACATTTAATTTGACTTTAGGCATTGCAGTCAGTTTTTGATAAATTTAAGTGGGTGAGTGAAATTAATATTTTAGAAATAAAATATATGCAATTAATTTCAACTGTAGATCTAATTCATTCTTAGCCTTTGGATTAGAGATCTCTTCACCTACCTAGGGTTATGAGCAAAAAGTAAGAGAAAGGCAAAATGCATTCATTCTTGTGAGGAGATTGAAGGAGAGAGAGCTGAAGGAGAGAGTGGGCACAAATTTCGAGGAAGCTTGCTGGAGAGATTTTGGTGGGCACCAATTTTGAGACAACCTTCATTTATTTGCTGCACAGAAACATGTGTATGGACATCATTTATTGCTGGCACGAATTTCGAGAGAGTACGGCTCATTTATTGCTGCACAAGTTTCGAGGTTGTACGGATTCCACACTGTATGCTTTTTGGCACAGTTTTTGAGGTACGGTTCAGGCACAGAAAACGAGGAAAATATAGGCATGAAAATCGAGGTTGCTGACAGTAATTTCTAGGCACAATTTTCGAGGTATACAACATTTAATGTTGTCCGTACGGTATAGATTTTCTGCTGAGTTTGGCATGAAAATCGAGGTCAGAATTTTGATCATTCTGCACAGAAATCGAGGCTGAGATTGCTGCTGATTTGGCACTGTTTTCGAGAAATTACATTGCACATAAATCAAGGCAGTGTATGCACGAAAAACGATGCAGTCTGTTGGTTGAGATAAGTTTGGATTTTGACTGTAAATGAATGTCCGATTTTTCCTGAAGCATAATAATAAAACTTTCTCTCTCTCTGACTGGTTTTCCCCTAGGGGGTTTTTCCAGGGCCATTGGCCAAACATTTCTCATGCTATGTGTGTTGAATGGCGTGCTAAATATTTATTTTGTGTCAGTGAAAAGTGAAGTTCCGGCAGTGTTTTAAAGTCTGAAAATTTAATGTTTATTTCTAGCACTTTTATTTTCTGAGAATGTCATAAACAGAGATAAATTTTACTTTGAAACTGGTGGCTGAAAACTTGAGAAAAATTTACACACAAGGGGTCCAAAACAAAGTACGATACCCGTCCATAAGCATCCTACCAACTGCCACATAATTTGCAGCATTGTCCGTTACCACTTGGACAACATGCTGCAGACCTATCTCTTGGATGAACCCATCCAACAACTGACATAGTAATGCTGTATCTTTTACCTGTGCAGATGTATCCACGTATTTTATAAACATTATGCCTCTGGGACAATGAACCAAGAAGTTGAGAACGATCCTACCCTTCGTATCAGTCCAACCATTTGACATCACGGTGCATCCTATGGCCTCCCATGAACCTTGAAGCTCCTCCAACCTAGAAGTGCAATCGGCCTTTTCATCATCAAGGATGGGCCCTCTCAACTTCTCACAAGTGGGGGGCTTATATCCCGGCCCAACAATAGCAACAACTTCAAACATAAGCACGTAGAAAGGGTTCCTCGCAAAGTGGAATGGAATATCACTCCACAAAAGGCATCGACCCACAAGTTTATTAGCTTCCTTTTTCTCTTTTATCTTGTACATTGACTTTATACCTGGTTGTCCACCAAGAGAAGATGTCATTGAAGGCATGGCGGAAGATGAGGATAAGGTCTCACTCCCCACTCCTCCTAAAGTGTGTCCGGTTGTCCCGGATCCTAATGTCGTTCTCATTCCAAGTTCCTGCCTCAAAGATTCCCTTTCATCTTTCCTCTTGCCAATACCTTCAATTGCAAGTTTTGCTCTATGAATAATTTCAGGAGTGGAGTTTTTACAAATATCCACCTCATGCCCTGCAAGTTGTGCGAGGTGGTATTTGAGCCTACTTACCCCCCCGTAATCTCCTTCCCACACATATTGCATCTAAGCTTTTGCCGATTATGTGGATCAATCGGCTCTGCACACTCTCATAATGGATCCAAAGTCTTCAGCATGTATGTAACTTTGCTAGGCTTGTTTTTAAATTTTAATAAGTCAGTGCTTTAAACTTTACACTTTTATTAAATTATTAATAAATCGGTGGCTCAGCCACCTTCCTCTACAACTACAACAACTTAGCTTATGACCAAAATACTTGTCTTAGAAAAAAATGAGTCCAAAGCTATAACAAAGCTTAGTGTGGGGCCGTGGAAAATTTTCCTCTAGTTCGGAAAGAGGAAAATTAAATGAAAATGGGGGGCATTGAAGCATTCCTTAGCCACCTCCCATGAGATATTTTGAATTATCCAAGGTTGAAACGCACTCTCAGTCTTAGATTTGTTACAAGTGGCAACGGTGGAGGTTTGTGGAGTCAAGTTCACCGTTCTTTTGAATTATTTGCAGCAGAGAATCTGATGTCAAATTATATATTGTCAATCTCATGTTAAATTATTTGCAGCAAAGAATCTCATGTCAAATAATTTGCAGCAGAGATGATCATCATGAGACATTACAGTTTTTACTTTTCAACTTAAAAATTGAAAATACATATTACAAAGGTTAAGAAGTTTTTCTCTTTACAATCCATATTGTCAATATTTTGTGATGGACCATGTTGCACAAGGCTTAAGCACATATGCCATATATAGAAGCACTGCTGTTTAAAGAAACCGCGTAACTGAATTTCTGATTTTCTATACATAACAAGAATTATCTAGAAATTATCTATTAAGTTTTGACTTTTTACAGACTTAGCTCACAATGGAAAAAACGTAAAAAACATGAGAAATGAAAGCAGCAAGTAGGGGTGACGGTTTAGGGTGCAACTGCACACTGCACTTACCTTGAAGTTTGGAGTTTGGGTCGATTTCTCCTCCATGGCGTGAGACTGCAGTGCTGCACAGACCAATGGCCTCTCTGAGTCGTGACAGACAGTGGACCTTCTCTGAATCTCCCCCACGCACCTACCACCAACAAACTAGCGAATGGGAAATCTCCTTCTCCTTCCTCCATGCACCAACTGCCTGGCGTTCTACAGTCTAGAGTCTAGACTCTACTTCTTGTCCACACTACACGCAGACCAGATCTCTCTGAGTCTCCACAATACACGCAGGCGCATTTGTTCCTAGGCTCGAAAGATGGGAAAAAAGGTTAAAAACGCCCCCAAAAACTTGTGTTTTAAACCGACGGACTGGGGATTTTACCTTATCGACTCACGATTTTTACAGCAAAAATCGCGAAAAAATCACGATTTTTTTTGGGAAAAATCGCTGATTTATTGTCACGATTTTTCCCAATAATATCGCCACTTAGAAAATATTGCGATATCTCATGATTTTGGCAATAAATCGCCGATATTTGTAACATTGATCCCACCTCAACACATGAGGATATAGATAGGACTTGATACAACACAAGTCCCGACTTGATACAACACTAGTCCAGAGAAACTGATGCTGTACAAACAACAACTACCAGTCAACCAGAACTCCGTTTTGAATCTTAGCCTCACTCACCACGGTCCCATATGCTTTGCAAATTGTATCCAAAGATTCCAAACACTCCAACACACCACTGAATGGCTTGGCTTGGAGTTATAGATACGTTGGTGGAGGCGGTTAAGAGAACTAATACATCTATTATGGCATAAATTGGATTTTCTAAATTGAACAGTGGTGATCGTCACACATTGAGCAGTCATGTCAAGGCACAAAGTTATTCAATCACGTTAGCAAATGAAAGCTCTCTTCATGTCAAACTTGGGTTTCCTCATACCAAACCATGGTTTATCCAATTCATTTCCAAGACCTCTTAGTCCATTTAGCATTCAGGCTACTTACTTTCAGTTACCAGCTTCCATAGTTCACCACAAATGATGAGTATTAAAATCCCTGAAAGGAAACGAAGCAAAATAAAATATTTACATCATAGTTGGATGCATCCTAAACCTGATAAGGCATTTGCACATAATCCCAACCTCTATGTTTACATGTTCCAAACTTGGCATCTTACACTTCTTTATATGAATAGCATTTAATAGATCCCAATGTGCCGATATGTGTTTCTGTCTATCATATCTTATTCTTATTAAAGATATACAACCAGGGTGTTTTTCCTTCTGTCCTTTCTATTTATAAAAGAAAAACAGACTCTGTGAAACATAATTTTGTATATCTACCGATATGTTGCTTTAAGCACTGAACTTTTGAGTTGAGTTTTTATCAAATTTTCACAGTATTAAAGTTCCCTACAAAATAATGGACAAGAGGCTTTTCGATAGTCATTTGGCCTTGCATGCCTCCCCTTGTTTCAATTTTAGATGTCTCCTGTATTCTTATAGTGCTCTTTTTATACAGGAGATGGTCATTTCACTGGCATCAGATAAGGCCGTCTGGGATGCCTTGTTGAAAAATGAGAAGGTTTTCAAATTCAGAAAGTTACTTCAGGAAGGTCAATATTATTTTGTTTAGCTTATTGTCCAGCTGTTCGACTGCATTCCTTTTTGCTGCATTGTTTCAAGCAACTCCCTTGACCTGTAGACGTTGATATGATAAAAGCTTCTTTGCAGGTGAGACAAAGCTGCAGGAGATAAATGACGGGTCAGATGAGAATGCTGCTGATAAGCCAAGTTGGTTTAGTCAAGTTGTTCAAAGTGCCAAGCTGAAGTTAGTTGAAATTATCCACCATATTCTTGGATTTGCAGATAAGAAGATCTTTTCAGAAAATGATGGAGAAATTCTGGATAGGACAGTAAAGTCATCTTTGATGCTTGCTGTTGTTGTTCTCTTGGTTGTGTTAGTCAAACGAATTTAACATATAGATACCATTATGGCCGATAATTTGCTGACATGAAAATATCTCTATTGTCTTCCAGTGTTCTCTACATTTTCTATGAACATTGAGAGTACTCTAGAAATCGTTATAGGAGATATCATGTGGGTGCATGAGTGGAGATTGTATTCTAGTGGGCTAGTAAAATTTTCTTTCCAGTTAAGTTGTAATGACGATCCTTTCTATCTGAAAATGAGATCATGGCTTATTAGATTCACCCCGAATGAATAGATTCCTGGCTTATTATCTTCAACATAGTTCGAGTTTTTCAGACAATGTCCTTTGAGTTTGATTCGATATTGCTTATATATGTCGGTGGACAAACATGACTTTTTTTCCCTGTATTTTTTGTGTAGTTTATGTGGTAGTGTAAACATTTACGAATGCAAAGTTAAATTTTATTGTTGATCAGTTCCAATTCTTTTTCCTTTTTAAATTAAAACTATCCTGCATCGGGTTTAACATGTGAAAACCTGAGGGATTGTGAGTATCAAACTAAGTGTCATGGGAAAACCTGAGGGATTGTGAGTATCAAACTAAGTGCCTTGTGAAGACAGACGTGTAGGAGATAATCTCTTGTAAAAGCAATAAATCATATTGTAAACTATATTGCTAATGTCTCGCTTAGACAACATGTAATGCAATGTTTGCTTTAAATCCAAAGTCAAACATTACACAAGCTAAATTATTCCATCAACCAGAGGCTTCCACTGAAACCATTTAACTATAGATATTATCTTTATGTTCAAAGCTTTTATTGAAGAAGGCCATCATAAGCTATTGACTGTCTTTTCTTTTAGTCGCTCTTGGCAATTCATATTTTCCCATAAAGAGGCTGCATTTTCATGGAATCCGAGAAGGCACTATATTATAATGACGACTTTGTATTGGAATGTATTGGCCGTTTCCACACTTATTGGATTTTCTGAAATCACAGAATGAACGGATTATTATTTTTTTATTTGTTTAGACAGCTTAGATCAACTCGTAAGTATTCTGTCTTTCTTCTTCTTTCTATATACAAGGTGATGTTTTTTTTTTAAAATTTTATTTGGGTATATAGATGCTTATTAACTTTGGATTTATTGAGTTTAGAGAGGAATAAAAAAAATTGAATTTCTTCGATATTTATTAAGGGACTGTCTTTCTTCTTTCTATATACAAGGTAATGTTTTCTTTAATTTTATTGGGTTGATTTTCTAACCAATATAGATGCATCTTAACTTTGGATTTATTAAGTATAAAGAGAAATAAGAAAAAATTGAATTTCTTCAATATTTACAAGGGGACTTATTCTTTTTGCATGGATATATTTTTCATATGCGACCTAACATCCACCTAATTGTACAGCCATGCTTCTAAAGAAAATACATTACCACCTATCATTAATGGAGAAGTTTTGAGTTGTATTTTCAAGATGTCTCTCTACCAAATGAGAGCTTTTATAAACTATTGTGACATCTATTATCCTCCACACAAAGTTGGAAGGGTACAAATGCTTATGTAATGAAAGCCTTTGTAAACTATTATAACATTTATGATTTTCCATGGTTCATTGTTTTGGACACAAGTTGGGAGGGTATACATGCTTATGTTGTCTCACATGATGCATTATAAAGAAACCATTCTAGAGCGTTGTTCTAGTTTTTTTAAACTAAAGACTATTTGTATGATCCCTTCACAAATCTAGTAAGACACATCTAACGCTTGTATCGCTGAGGGCATGTACCCATATCTTGTTAAGTTTTCTTAATTGCTTAGATGATATCTTAAAACAATTTTCACTAGTAGGATCATTGAAAGAACAACAAGCATAGAAACATAGAGAACACAAAGATTTTCCTCGGGGAAACCATAAGAGAGAAAACGTCGCTAAACTTCCTTAGTATAGAATTCAACCAAAGCAGTGTAAGACCTAGACCACTGCTTCTCTCTTCTTTTTGACACACTTGTTCTTCTCTCTCTTACAAACTTGCTTGAGTGAGCGTGTACAAATGAAGGGGAGCCCCTCCCTATTTATATTTGTCACTTGACTTGTCCTAGGACCTAACAGGGTCGACTTGTCTAACTGATAGGGTCGACTTGTCTAGCAAGACACCAAAAATAACATTTATTATACTGACTTACATTCGGTAGGTTTACATTGATTCTTTCAATGACTCTTACATGACCAAACTCATCTCCTGACGGAGGAATACAATCAATACATCTGGAATATCTTTCGAAGTTACAATACTTTAACACTCCCTCTTAACTAGGAGGGTATTCAACTAAGGTAGCAACTACTACCACCACTGTACATCTGACTGGTGAGGCTTTATATGTCATAGGAATTTTTGGAACACCATCATACATCTTCATCATCGATTTCGTCTGGATCATCTTCTGCAACCTCGGTATGTAAATACTGAATCATCTTCTATGTTGGATCATTTTCTGTCACATCAGTATGTGGATACTGAATCATCTTCTACAACCCCAGTATGTGGATATTGAATCATCTTCTGCGTATACTGGATTATCTTCTACAACATCAATATATGAATACTGAATCATCTTATGCCAACATTCGTATGTAGATACTGAAACATCGTCTGCAACATCAGTATGTAAATACATGGACATCATTTGCAAGATACTGAAACATTGTCTGCAACATCAGTATGTAAATATTGAGACATCATCTGCAACATCGGTATATAAATACTGAAACATCATCTACAACATCAATATGTAAATACTGAGACATCAATAACATCATTAGCATGTTAGTGCTAAAAACAACATCATTAATAAATGTTAGATCATCATTTGCATAACCAACATAGAGATGTTGGAACATCATCATCATCAACATAAAAATGTTGAAACAACATCATCATCATCACTAGAAATACTGAAACAAACTCATCAACAATCATCAGTATGAAAATAATGGACTTGCTACATCAGTATAGGAATATTGAAACTATCTCAACAATCATCAATATAACAATAATGAACCTGCTACATCAGTATAGGAATACTGAAACTATCTCAACAATAATTAGTATAACAATACCGAAACCACATCTTGGCCACTAACTATCCTGGAGCAGTATCTTGGTGAGTTCTCTGGTAGATCCATATGGGCATTTTGTCTATCTTACTAACCCTTTCAAGTCAACAAGCCTAATCAAACACATGGACCTTCTTGGGGACCAACAAGTCTTGTTCTGGCTTACTAACCCACTTGGGTTAAACCGGTCTAGCCAGGCATACTAATCCCCCTAGGATCAACAGGCATCGTCTGACTTACTAACCCTTTCGGGTCAACAAGCCTAGCCAGACTTATCCTACTCTAGGCTGAGCTACCACCACGGCATCCTTCTACCATCTACCGTCACTCCCTCTCTCTTGAGAGGTCCTTTCAAACTATGCTAAGCTTTTCTCAAAAGTATTCAAACTTTACATGAGACATAGGCTTAGTCAACACATCTACCACTTGTTCCTCTGTAGGAACATACTTGAGCTTTACATCTCCCTTTTGAATTATATCCTGGATGTAATGATATCTAAGTTCGATATGTTTCATCTTGTTGTGAAATACTGGGTTTTTTGTCATCTTAATACAAGTTTGATTATCACAAAGGATATCAGTAACATCTATCTCTGCATCAAATAAGCCTACCAACATCTTGTGAAGCCATACTGCTTCGCTACAAGATGAACATGTTGCAATGTATTCAGCTTCTTCCGTGCCAAGTGCAATACTGGTATGCTTTCTATTGAACGATGACATCATGCATGATCCCAAACTAAAACATCATGAAGTGTTCTTTTTATCTTCAACACTTCCTGCCCAATCTGAATTTGTAAATCCATGTAATCTGATCTCGCCATTTGATGCATATTTGAGACCATAGTCTAAAGTCCCTTTTAGATATCTCATCACATGTTTTGCTCCAACTAGGTGAATATGTTTGGGATTCACCATATATTGACTTAGAGTGTTTACAACAAAACATTTATCTGGTCTTGTATTGGTTAAGTACATTATGAACCAATAATATGTCTGTGGGGTGGCATCGACTGCTTTCGAAGTGTCATCATTCAATAGTTTCAAATTTGTTGTCATCGGAGTAGTCATAGCCTTGAAATCTATCATCCCAATTTTTTTTAGGATTTCTAATGCATATTTTCCTTGGTTTAGGAAAATCTCGTCTAGATACTGCCATACTTCAAGAACTAAAAAATAGTCCATTGTTCCAAGGTCTTTCATCTCAAATTCTGCAACAAGATTCTTCTTACATTCGTTGATGGGCTTATCTTCACCTGTCAAGAATAGATCATCTACATATAGTAGCAATATCACAAGTCCATCACCCTCAACTTTATATTAGAAGGTGGAATCTGCTTTACTCTAGGTAAAGCCTAAACTCATCAGGAATCCGTTGTTTCTTTCATACCATGTTCTAGGTGCTTGCTTTAACTCATACAATGCCTTCTTGAGTTTACATACATGAGTTTCCTGATCATTAGTCTTGAAACATTGCGGTTGTTCGATATATACTTCTTCTATCAAGCCATTTAGAAAGGCTGTCTTTACATCCATATGATGTAACTTCAACTTTATATTAGATGCCAAGGCAAGGATGGTTCTGATTGAGGTGTACCTAGCTACTAGTGCAAAGGTTTTCTCATAGTCGATTCCTTCCTTCTGGGAGAATCCGTGAGCTGCGAATCTTGCCTTGTACTTTTCTATACTACCATTTGCTGAGTGTTCTTTTTTGAAGATCCATTTCGAGGATACCATTGACTTGCCTTTTGGTTTTGGTACTATTTTCCATACATCATTCTTTATAATGGATTGGTATTCCTCGACCATTGCATCAATCAATTCTTTCTGCTTTGTTGCTTCTTCAAAACATGTTGGTTCTTTATCAACGAGATCACACATCAAAGCTACATAACTAGGGTATGGATTTGACTTCTTTCTTTCTCTAATGGTTCCTTATGGGACACCATGTCTTTTTTGCTTCTTTGATTACTTCACGAGCCTAGGCAGGTCTTCTCTTTCGTGAGATCATTTCACTGAGCAATTTTTCAGGTCTCTGAGGTTCTGTCATATCATGATCCTCAGGCATCTGATTTTCTTCTTCGTTCCTAATTGGTTTAGGACCTTCTGCAACTCTAAGAGTTTCATGCTCCTCTTCATCTTCATTGTCTTTCTTTGATTTTCTGAATGCTGTATCTTCGTCAAAGGTGACATCTTTGCTTAATTCAATTTGAGGATATCATGGGATATAGAGTCAATAAGCTTTTGATTGCTCACTATATCCTACAAAATACCGTTCTTTCCTGAAGGATCTAACTTTGATCTTTTCTCCTTGGGAACGTGTATGTCTACCTGACAACCAAATATCTTTAGGTAACTTACTTCAGGATTTTCTCCAGTAAACACCTCTTCTAGAGTTTTGTTACCAAAGGTACTGTGGGAGATTCTATTATGTACATATACTGTTGTTATGGTTGCTTCTACCCATAGGTAGATGGGTAGATCTTGATCATGTATCATAGCTTTCACAACTTCCATGATAGATTTATTCTTTCTTTCCGCCACACCATTTTGTTGTGGATTATAGGAAATGGTAAGCTTCCTCTTAATCCAAGCTTCTTTGCAGTACTCATTGAATTCACTTGATGTGAACTCTCCTCCATTATTTGATCTTAAGATCTTGATCCTCTTTTCAGAGAGGTTTTCTATCAGGGCCTTCCTCCATTATCTGATCTTAAGATCTTGATCCTCTTTTCAGAGAGGTTTTCTACCAGGAACTTAAACTCTTTGAATCTTTCAAACACTTCATCTTTCTTCTTTAGGAAATATATCCAAGTTTTGCGGGAGTAGTCATCAATAAATGAAGCATAGTAAACATACCCACTTAATGGAGTAGTATGCACTGGCCCGCATATATCTGAATGAATAATATCTAAGATCCCTTTTGCTTTGTTGTCACTGTTTGGATAAGGGTTCTTAGTATTCTTTCCTTGTGCACATCTTTTGCACACTCTTTCATGATCTATCTAAATCTCTAGTAAACCAGGGAACAGAGGGAGACATATAAGACGATCCATTGGTGTGGCAATTTGTTGAGCTGGTCAATCATACCAACATTGCATGCTAATTTGCTGACATTTTTTGTGACAAGGGTAGTAATCTAGGTAGTAACTAAAATATTTATCTTTTGGCCTTTGGGCACATGCTGGACTACACAATAAGGGTATTAGCACACTCACATCACAATATTGTTTGTCACTCTTACTTGTGGCAAGGGTTGATCATTGGAAGTGCACCTTGTATTGAGATTTGGCTACACTATTCTCCACTTTTGAAGCAATGATAGAATCTATGTGCCTATACTTACAAACTCATGAAAAATTTCTCTTCAGCATGACTAAATTCTCATGGAATGTTTTCATATTCAAATTCCTCTAGGGTTAAACCTCATTTCGTAGGATTTATTGATCCCTGTTGTTCATGATAAAGCACCCTTGTAACCTAGGGTCTGGGGTTACCAACTTACTACTAACTTGCAGACAATCATCTTTTTATAGGGAATTGAAATAAAATAGGAAGAAATTCTTGACTTACCCGATTAATGACGGTTGATCCAAACTTGATTTTCTCTCGCTCCACTCATTTCCAAAGTTTCTAGGGATGTACCTCTTCACTTGCAAAGAGAAAATCCTTCAAGTAATATCTCATGCATATATATATCAAAGGTTAGATGAACAACATATTAATGATATAAACAAACATATTCATTAACCAATACACATGAAATGTACACAATACAAGATTGGAAGAAGAATTTCTTTATTAACAATCGATGAATAAGATAAGAATACAACCTAGCTTCTGAGACAAGGACTCCTCTGCAACCAAAGGACTTTGAGTTCTGCTGCTCCAAGACTCTGAAGGTATACCACCAGCATAACTTTGCTCTCCAAAATTGATTTATTAGCTCCCACCCCAAGGCCTCTATTTATACTTTGAAAAATAGAGTGATTTCAAAGGTTGGGATGGTTGAGATGGTTGGGATAGTTATGGATTGGGCCCCAACTAATCTCATCTAATTTCGATTTATATATTTTTAATGTCGAATTAAAGTATACGCGGGTATTAATATAGGCAACTCGGGTATCATACGCGAGTTGCTCAAAGGGAACTCGTGTATGCAAGTATACGCGGGTTGCAATGCAAATACTCGCGTATGATACGCGAGTTGCAATGCATATAGTCGCGTATGCAACCCAAAACTCATAATAAAAATATACAAGGCTGGTTTGAGGATAATGCATCAAAGGTCATGCCCATCTATAGTGTTTTGGCCACTTCAATTCAAATTTGTCCTTTTGTGTACCAACATGAGGAATGTCAGTACTCGGACGGAGAAGTGTCATTTTGGCTGATAACATATGCCCTCTAATGTGTAAGGTCAGAGGGAAGCGATGGCCGAAATACATTATAATCATTATCTTGGAGAACTCAGAAGTCCAAGGAAGTAGAGGAAGTACTTGAAACAAATACATATCAATGTCATATACAAAATCATATCTGAGGATGCCATATTCAATATACTAGAACACGAGCGCCTTTACAATATTCGATTACATCATATGATACGGGTACAAGACCATGTATATTACAAAGGTGGATTGAAGTCACAATATACAATGATGAGTCTTCAAAATATGGAAGCTATGTAGGTGAACACAACAAAATCTTGCGCAACTTAGGTTATAGATTTGAACTTAAGGTTTTCATCAAAATCCAAAGGAACCAGTACAATCCAGGCCATGTGAATAGATGTGTCGAAGTCGAACATGGATAGGACTCAACATATTATCAATCAATAGGTGATAATTGACAACTGAAGCAAATGAATTCACCAATGATGAAAGTGAATCCTAAGGTACCATCGTAAAAAACTCTATGTCTTAGTCTTCAGGAAGTACTAATGAGAAACCTTGTTGTGATGAGGAAGGAAATAGATTCTCCAACGGATCACAAGAGTGACTAGGAACCAAATAAAGGAAGGTAGACACAAGTGATATCAGATAGGATAATGATGGAATCCGGATAATAAGCAGAAACATGGATAAATCCTTGAATAGTGAGCACGACACAAAGATGACCCAAGACAGCTTTTAACTTTGCAGATAGGACAACTAGACTTATCTGTCATGTAGGAGATATGATCAGATTCCCCAGGCATAAAGGACAAGTGAAGGAGTAAGAAACTCGAAGTGATAGCTAAACTGAAAGTGTACACTGAGGCATGAGTATCCGAAAGTTCAGAGATTGCTATGTTCTGTTATATTTTTAACATTAAGCTAGCATTATATTAGGATTTTTAATTGAGAGAATAACAAGCACAACAATCAAACACAAGAGACAACGAACACAATGTTTTTCCTCGGGGAAACCATAAATGGAGAAAGCCCTGCAACTTCCTCAGAGATAAAATCAGCAACCAAAAGTAAAACCCAAAACAGTAAGATGATCTCCCGACAGCAGTAGCCTCTTTTTTTCTAGCCCCAGGGTCTTCTTTTTCCTCAGCTATGCGCTACCACTGAGTGTGAGTGAGTGTGTGATAAATAGAGAGGCTCACTTTCTATTTATACTAATTCCCGACTTGACAATGACCTACTAGGGCCGACTTCTCTAGGAGAGTCTAATAACCCTAATGTCCCAGAACTGCGGGGACTTTAACCCTTGACCAATAGGAGGGTTACCCACATTGACTTGACATGACTTGTTTACATTATAGAAACTCCCGATAGGAACATCAGGGTATGACATGACTCAAGTACATTATAGACACATCTCAGAATAAACATCGGGGTACAATACATAAGAAATACAAGTGAATACATTCCGAAATTACAATTACATCAACACTCCCTCTTAAATAGGAATGTATTCTCTCGACACAATTTATCAGCACAAGTCTTCGTCTTTGTATCATCTGGATCATCATCGAGTCCTCGTCATCTTCAAGTCACCTTCATCTCCAAGTCATCTTCATCTTCAAGTCATCTTCATTTGGATCTGGATCATCATCACTGGATCTGGATCATCACTCAATCTAGAACATCTCTGTTGGATCATCATCACGGGTGCTATCTCTCGATTTTTCTCGTCACAGGAAGTTCTACAGAGCCAGCCCTTTTTCATGCTGGTTGTAGGCCTAGCCTCCATGTAAGTCTTCTTCCAGCACTTATATTTGACCCTAAGTCAGAATGAACTGCCCAACACTTATATGGCCTGCCCAACACTTATATCTGATCATGTAGGAACCAATCCTATAATTATATCAGAAAGGCACGCCTAGCACTCACATCTGACCATGTGGGAACACATCCCACAACCCTGTTAGAAATTCCCAACACTCACATTTGATAACTAATGTCAGAAAGGCTCAACACTTACATTCGACCATGCGAGGGACCAATCCTCCATGCCGAAAGGCTCTGCACTTAGAGTTTGACAACCAATGTCAGAAAGGCTCAGCACTCATATCTGACAACCAATGTCAGAAAGGCTCAGCACTTATATTCGACCATGCGAGGAACCAATCCTCCATGCCGAAAGGGCTCTGCACTTACATCTGACAACCAATGTCAAAAAGGCTCTGCACTCACATCTGATCATGTAGAAACCAATCATACATTCACATCAGAATGGCCCTCAGCCCCAGACTGAGCTTTCTTGGTAACTGACCAGGTGCCTCCATCCAAGAATGGCATTCAGCGCTTATATTTGATCATGTAGGAACCAATCCTACAGTCACATCAGAATGGCTCAACACTCACATCTGACATGTAAGGAACCAATCCTCTCACTATGACAGAATGGCTCAGTCCTTACATCTGACCATGGAAGGAACCAATCCTCTCACTATGTCAGAATGGCTCACAGACTCATCATTTCCCTTTGGAGGGAACCTCGATCTGGAGAACACCAAGCTTCTCCCTATAGTATTCAAATTTCACCCTAGCCAATGGCTTTGTCAACACATTAGCTATCTGTTCGTCCGTCGCAACATACTGGAGCTTCACTGCTCCCCTCTACACCATATCCCTGATATAGTGATACTTGATCTCGATATGCTTCGACTTGTCATGGAACACCGGGTTCTCCGACAACTTTACGCAACTCTGGTTGTCACAATGTATACAAGTAGCATCCAACTGGAGATCAAATAAATCAGGCAGTAGCTTCCTCAGCCATACTGCCTCACAACTAGCTAAACAAGCTGCGACATACTCTGCTTCAGCTGTACTCGATGCCACACATGATTGCTTCATGCTAAACCAAGAGATCACATCTGATCCCATACTGAAGCAGCACCCTGCGGTGCTCTTCCTATCGATGGCACTGCCTGCCCAATCTGAATCAACATAACCCTCCAGGTTAATCTTCTGATTTTCCTCATACTTGAGCCCATAATCAATTGTACCCCTCAGGTACCTAAGAATATGCTTTGCAGCAATCAAGTGAACATGTCTCGGATTTGTCAGAAACTGGCTCAAGGTGTTCACAGCAAAGCAAATATCTGGTCTTGTATTCGTCACGTAAATGAAGGACCCAATCATATGATGATACATCGTAGCATCAACAGCTTTTGATGAAGCATCACTCAATAGCTTCAGGTTCGATGCCATAGGTGTGGTCATGGCCTTGCACTCCATCATCCCGAACCTCTTCAGGATCTTTACTGCATACTTCCCTTGTCCGAGGGAGATTCCATCTGCATTCTGCCACACCTCCATGCCTAGAAAATAGTGCATCATACCCAAGTCCTTCATTTCGAACTCGGCAGTAAGCTTCCTCTTAGTATCAGCAATCAACCCATCAATACCTGTTACAAACAGATCATCTACATACAGTAGGGGCATCACTGGGTTGCCATATTCAACCTTGTAGTAAATGTTGGAATCTGCTTTACTCTTGGTAAAACCCAAACTAGATAGAAAGCCATCAATTCTTCCGTACCATGTCCTGAGTGCCTGTTTCAAACCATACAAGGCTTTCTTCAATCTACACACATGAGACTCCCTGTCATGTGTGTCAAAACCGAGTGGCTGTTCTACATACACTTCCTCTTCCACTACACCATTCAAGAAAGCAGTCTTGACATCTATTTGGTGTATCTTCCATTTCATCATTGCAGCCAGAGCAAGTACTGATTTGATGGAAGTGTATCTGGCTACAGGTGCAAAGGTTTCTTCATAATCTATTCCTTCTTTCTGTGAGAAGCTACGAGCCACGAATCTTGCTTTATATTTCTCTATGTTGCCATCTGCAGCATGCTTGATCTTGTAGATCCATTTGGAAGTTATAACCGACTTGCCTTCTGGTCTTGGGACAACATCCAAAACATCATTCTTCATGATCGATTGATACTCTTTGATCATAGCATCCTTCCATTCTTTTTGTTCTGCCGCTTCTTCATAATTGGAAGGTTCTTTATTGATGAAATCACATAATAAAGCTATATACCCGGAGCAGGACCTGGTCCTCTTTCTTTATCTGTGAATCTCTTCTGGAGCCCCATATCTTTCCGCACCTTAGATAGCTTCCCGTACCTAAGCAGGTTTCCTCTTGTGAGGATTTTTCTCCTGAGGTGGATCTACAGGTTCTTCGAATTCTCAATCTTCTTCTTGAGTTTCTTCGTTTATGGTTGTGTCATGAATTCTGGGTGTTTCTGATTCTTCAAGATCTTCAGCATGTCTCTTTCTGGATTTGTTGTAAGCTGAGTCTTCGTCAAATGTTACATCCCTATTGATGTCAATCTTCTTGAATCCTGGGAAGTATATTCTGTAAGCCTTCGAGCTTTCAGAGTATCCCACAAATATATCCTTCTTTTTTGAAGGATCTAACTTTATCCTCTTTTCTTTCGAAATGTGTATGTACACTGGACAATCGAATATTTTGAGATGGCTGACTTCTCGTTTCTTGCTGGAAAAGACTTCTTCAGGTGTCTTGTTCTCGAGTACTCTGTGTGGAGTACGGTTCTGTACATACACCGTTGTTCTGGAAGCTTCTTCCCATAGATGCATGGGAAGATCTTCATCATGAAGCATTGCTCTTGCAGCTTCCATGATAGTTCTATTCTTCCTTTCTGCAACTCCATTATGTTGTGGATTATATGGAGTGGATAAATCCCTCTTAATCCCTGAATCTTTGCATAAATCTTTGAATTCATTTGATGTGAATTATCCGCCATTATCTGATCGAAAGGTCTTGATCTTCTTTTCTGTGTGGTTCTCGATCAAGGCTTTGAATTCCTTGAATTTGCTGAAAACTTCATCTTTGTTCTTCATGAAGTAAATCCATGTCTTTCTAGAAAAATCACCAATGAAAGAAACATAGTATACATACCTGCTTAGTGAACTTGATGACATTGGTCCACATACATCGGAGTGGATGATTTCCAAGATTCCTTTTGCCTTGCTCTCGCTACTTGGAAATGTCTTCTTTGTATTCTTTCCTTCTGCACATCCTTTGCAGACTCCCTCATGTTTTGCTTGAATTTCTGGAATACCTTCAACAAATTTTCTTGCAAGTGGTAGTGCTCTATAGTGCACATGTGCAAGCCTTCTATGCCAAAGTTCATTTGGCTCTACTGTGTCATGGACCAAAGCTTGTTCTTGGTGGCCCTTCAATTTGTATGATCCTCCTTCTTGTTCTCCAATTACTATTGCATTATCAATAGTCTTTCCTCTTGGCCACATGAGGACTTGGCCATCTACAAATGCAACCCTCATGTCTTTTGCATCCAGTTCCGATATGGAAAGAAGATTCTTATTTAGTCCTGGTACAAACAAAACATCCTTCATTCTCATAGACTTTCCAGAGTCTAGCTTGTAGGAGGATTCACCACTACCTTTTATGGGATATTGGTAGTCATCTCCAAGTTTCACCTTATGGTGTGAATTATGTTCGGATAGTTTCTCAAAATATTCCTTGAAACCTGTCATGTGTTTGGAAGCCCCACTGTCAATAAGCCAATCTTTGCTTCCATGCTTCCATGACTGACAGTTCCCATGAGAGCGGAGATCAGAACATATTCTTCATCACTTGAAGAGTCTTCACTTTCTTGTTTTACTTTCTTCCTGGGAGAATCATCATCCTTAGTAGTGTGAGCATGATGTCTTCTTTTGGAGTTCTTCTTCTTCTCGGATCCATTCTTATTCATGGGACAACTTCTAGCAAAGTGTCCTCTTTCATCACATGTATAACATCTGATTTTGGATGGATCCCTTCTTACAAAATTATTTTTCTGATGAGAATGCTTACCTTGGTGATGATGATTTTCCCTTCTTCCTTTCTTGGAGTGTACTGTGAGAGCTTGATCTTCACGTCCCATCTTTTCTTCTCGAGCTGATATTCGAGCTTCTTCTTGTGAACATTCTTCCCATAGTCTATTGAACTTGATTAGCTTTTTCCTAGCACAGATTCCTTGGATGAAAGAATCCCATGACCTAGGGAGACCATTCAAGGTTGTCATCACAATTTCTGCATTCTCTACTTCTTCATCTACTGCTTCAAGTTTTTCTTTGATCTGGGAGACCCTTGTGAAGTATGACTGGATGGTCTCCTCATTCTGGATCTTTACATTCTTCAACTGGTTCCTTATAGTCATCTTCTGGTTTATGTTCTTCCCTTCAAACAGTTTGGTTAGGGAATCAAACATAGCTTTAGGTGTTTTGAGGGAGGAAACCTGTGGTATAAGGTGATCCTTGATTGAATCAACAATAATCCTCTTTTCCATAACCAACTTCTTCTTATGTAAGGCCTTAGCCTCATCTTCCTCTGGAACTGGAGCCTCCTCATGGATGTAGGAGTCCAACTCATTTTCTCCTAGAACCAGGGAGATCCTATACTTCCAGGCTTGGAAGTTATTAGCTCCCTCAAGTTTTTCATCAAGCTTGGTATGATGAGACATCTTAACTGAGAACCTCAAATGGAAATACAAAAGATTTAGATCTTACCAGGTCAAAATGTCGGATCTGGATTTGGAGCTGAAATTCTGCAGTGCTGGTTCAGGAGTAGATTAGGGTTTTTCTTTTCCAGAGTTCTGTCCAACCAAATGCTTTGATCTTGATCTCTAAAATTCGATTTTGGGGAGGAGATCAATCCAGGCTTGGGCTCACTGAAAAATTTTACTTCTATGAAAAGCCCTAATTTTCGGCAGCAGTGTCGGGTCTAAAACTGAAAAAGCTCAGAATTGGATTCGAAGATTGGATTCTGCTTCGACAGAAATATGCGCCCTAGGGAGGAGAGTTAATCCAACCTTCTTTTTCTGAAAATCCGTGGAGAGAGATCCACAAAGTAGGAAGCCCTAGTTCCTGCAGCTGCACAGTGTCTTCTTCTTAGGTTAGCTCTAATCCCATGTTAGATTTTTAACATTAAGCTAGCATTATATTAATATCTTTAACTGAGAGAATAACAAGCACAACAATCAAACACAAGAGACAATGAACACAATGTTTTTCCTAGGGGAAACCATAAATGGAGAAAACTCCGCAACTTCCTCAGAGATAGAATCAACACCAAAATTAAAATCCAAAACAGTAAGATGATCTCCTGACAACAGTAGCCTCTTTCTTCCTATCCTCAGTTTCTTCTTCTTCCTCAACTATGCGCTACAACTGAGTGTGAGTGAGTGTGTGATAAATAGAGAGGCTCACTCTCTATTTATACTAATTCTCGAGTTAACAATGACCTACTAGGGCCGACTTCTCTAGGAGAGTCTAATAACCCTAGTGCCCCGGAACTGCGGGGACTTTAACCCTTGACCAATAAGAGGGTTACCCACATTGACTTGACATGAATTGTTTACATTATAGAAACTCCCGATAGGAACATCGAGGCATGACATGACTCAAGTACATTATAGACACATCCCGAAATAAACATCGAGGTACAATACATAAGAAATACAAGTGAATACATTCCGAAGTTACAAGTACCTCAACATATTCAAGGAGGACATGCTCCCACCAACTATAACCCAAAAATAAAACTTCTTCTTTATCTTTCCTGTTAAATTTTAACGAGTACTAGAAAGTCAACTCAGGTCTCTATTCATTTTTGACAAGCTTGAAGAGAAGAGGGAATAATGCTTGATAATGTCACTTATTCGTGGATTTTACGAGCCCGAACTAGTACATGCTTGTTTGGTGTTTTCATGTTTAGAGAGTTTGAAAACTCCAAATAAGACTCCAGGGGGGTCTTTTTTCGTCCAATTTAGTCTCATGAAGCCGAAAAAGTATAAAACATACCTCAGAAGAACTCTCTTAACTTCCGAAAGAGAAAATGTGAACTTTTTTCGTACTTAGTCAGGGAGGTCCGAAAAAGGTTAAATTACCACCTACCCAATGCTCCTTCAAGAGTAGCTTATAGCTTGAGTTTTACGAGTGTGAATGAAAGCAAGATCACTCAGAAAGATCCATTTGAGTATGCGGAATGGGGCTTAGAACATTAAACTCAATGTTTTGTTCTTGTTGTTTAACGAGCATGACAAAGACATAAAGTGCACTCAGAATATTTTTCATGTTTAGGTCCAGAACACGAAAAAAAAGAAAACTAAGCTCATACCGATCGTTCCTTTTTCGTAAGTTTAGTCCCTAAGGTCTGGAAAAGCGATAAACCTATGCCTGAGAATACTCTTCTCAATTCAGTAGAAAAGAGAGTAACAATTTCTCGTATTATTTCACATGGTCTGAGAAAGAGATAACCTACCACCAATGTGGATGCCCATTCACATATTCTTAATGAGCCTGAATGGACAAGTTTACTCGACAATCAAGTCTATTTTGAGGAGTTATACCTGGGCCTAAAGAAACACCATAAGGGAAGGGAGCCTTATAAAGGGGATAGCTTATAAAAAGAGACCAAAACGAGGCTCAATCTGGCGTGAAAAATAGCTAAGAAGGCTCCCCTGAACCTACGACAAATGCGGCATGAGTACCAAAAGACAATGAATGTGTTCTAAGCTAGGGTACTCATGGAAGGAAATCCCTATCCACGGAAGAACGATGGTATAAACAAGGTACTAATGGTTAAATACCATAGTTCGTGGTTAAAGTAGTAATCCTAGGGTTAAAGTGGATTAAGTATAAATGAAAAAATGCATATAAATGATCAAAATCCTACCCTATACGAGTGAAAAACGACTTGGACCTGTTTCATTAGGCAAACATGACATGGCATTAGTTTGATTTTAATAAAAATTACAACCTATAGGTTAAAAACCCACTTTTCGAAATAATTTCTATAAATAGTGCAAAAATAGAAATCAAATTGACCATTTCACATTTTCACCCAATATAGACAAGTTTTACCTCTGCCTTCAATTGCTCGGTGTGGTCAAACCACTAAACGATTTTCCAATCCACAAGTGCCAGGTAAATCAGCTCTCCATGCTCTTTCATTTCATCCAAGCAAATTTTTTATTTTATGAAAATTTTGATGTTTTAAGCCAATTTTAAGGAGGTCGCGTTGTATACGCGGGTATGCAACGTAGACAGTCACGTACACGCGTTTTATACGCGGCTTGCCTGAAAGGAACTCGTGTATGATATGTGACATGTCCAAAGGACATTCACATATACTGCATGACACAGGTAAATGATATTTAGGGACAAAATCAAAGTTTTTTGAATGAATTTAGTATTTGAAAATGGCTTTATTGATAGGCTGAAACATGGTGTTGGAGTGGAGGGAGAGGGAACATGAAGACATGGATCAAGATGCTCTTAAAAGTGCCCCCATGGCGCATGCATTGCCGCAAAGTGGGTTGCTTAATTTCTTTTGTACCTCACCCATGCGATCCAATGTCCGTTTACTGGAGTTTTTGATAAACTACTGGGATCATGATCTAGGTGCATTTGACCTACAAGGTGAGATTCTATAGATTACACTAGAAGACATCTATTTTATTGTGGGTTTGTCACGACGGAGAGCTTCGGTCAACTTGGAAGGTACCGGTAGGGGCGGTGACCTTCTAAGTGTTCATAACTACATTGACACTTACTGTGTGCCTGGTACTCAAAAAATGGGTACTTGCATCTCTATTGTTCATATTCGTAGCTTGCCATTACAGGTGTTGGTAAGCACAATAGTGAGGGTTGCAGGATCATCATCACTTCATCTTGCAACTCCGAACCAAATGAGAATTGCGGTGGAATGTCTACAGGGAGCCTTATTTGACTGGTGCTCGGGAGTAATCCCGATAATGAAGAAGCAACTCTTTGACTGCAAGAGAGGCCGACGAAAAAACTTCAGTTATTCTAGTATATTGGTGGCCTTTTTCTTTGAGAGAGTTCTCGGTCTCAGTTATGCAGTACCTCTACCATCTTTCTCTCCCCGTCAGCCTAGACTGAGTAGGTGGGGAGAAATAATCCTTTGCCAGGGCAACAGTGGATCGGTTCAGAGTGTGTACGATGATGACTTCTACCTATGGTGGGAGCGACAGATACTAGCACTGGAGCAGTTTCCATATGCTGGGATGGATTTCCGGGGTGACAATGACCTTGTCCTTCCTCCTGGAGGAGCATGGGAAGCGTCAGGTATTTTGGTTTTTCAAGTTTTTAAATTTTTATGAATTTTTAATCATTAAGATATATACATACGTATACAAGTTTTTAATCCTGTAAATGTTTAAAATGCAGATATTGGACCAGTTCGCCCTGTTGGGCGTCCTCGTATATATGTGCGACCAGTGGTAGAAGAGGATCATGGTTTGATTAGGGTTCTTGAGAGAAATCTGGTCAGGCTTACCCAAAGTGTACCTACTTTACGTATTGAGCAGATCCCTGGCATTATGCAGGAACTAGTGGTTGGTATCCCGCCTATCTGGATGCGCCTTATGAGAATGGTAGCCAAAGCAATGCTTTTTTACATAGATGCCGCTGAGGCTGCTGCAGTTGAACAAGATGAAGAAGCCTGAGAGCAGGATGACTAGGATGATTAGGGTGGCCAAGGTGGTCAGGATGACCAGGGTGGTCAAGCTTATACCTAGGAGCATTTCATGGATTACGATCCAAATTTTATATTTTTTTGTATATTATACAGTTATGACTGGATCTGAGGAATAAAAAAACTCGACCTATCTATATGGACATATATTCACACACACATATATATATTGTTGGTTTATTTACATGTGTTTTGCAATGCATCTGTTCTGTATTTTCATGAAATACGTGTTAAGTGCCAATCCAAGATATAATTCGCATATGCATCAGTTAATGAATTTTGATTTCTTGGAATATGATTAAATGTAATAAAATCAAAATTTCTTTCCAATAACCTAACTTGCATAAACTGACGTAGTAGAATAGGGTTTCGCACCTGATAAGCTTGATTGATTTGGGAAACTACCAGTTGAGAGTCAAGCCTAACTTCTAGCTGGGTAATGCTTCGTGACAAGGCATCCCATAAAAGCTTAATGACGGCCATGTACTCGACCACATTATTGGTAGCAGGACCTAGGCAAGCCCCTCCAGAGGCAACTAGCTGTCTTGAGGGTGAGCAAATAACCCATGCAGCTGAAGCCAGGTTGCAAGTGTGGTGACTAGCGCCATCTACAAAACCAACGAACCATTCGGAAGACATCTGTAACAACCAACAGATGATATAAGAACACAAACCAACGAACTATTATACATAAAGTTACATACAATAAAAATACAAGAAAAAGTGCTAGCCCTAAGCATAATACTTCTTCAGGTAGAGCCCATTTCTAGGCTTAGGCATCTTATTCCCCTCGAAATCAGTTAATTCATATGCACATTTTTTCAGAACTTTTGACACGACATATGGTCCTAACCACATAGACCTGAATTTCCCTGCCCCCAAGGGTTCTTTATCTTGGGCCCAGAGCAAGACAAGCTCCCCTTCAGAAAAATTCCTAGGTTTGACCGATTTATCCTATTGATTTTTCACCCTATTTTATGAGTTTCATTTGCCGTCAATGCATCCCTACGCTGTTCATCTAGATGTTCTAAGTGTAACAAACGTTCTTCAAGCTCAGTCGTATCAGGTAACACATGAATGGCCATTTTTAAGGACGAGATTTGGCATTCAATAGGGGTTACTGCTTCCACCTCGTGAACGAGTTGGAAAGGAGAAAACACTGTGGTAGTTTTCACATTGGTCCGATAAGCCCAAAGTGCAGGATACAGAATGATGTGCCAGTTTGACCGGGCTGCGTTAATAGTACTCTTGAGAATAGTCTTCAAGGTCTTATTTACTGCCTCGACTTGACCATTCGCTTGCGGGTAGAAAGAAGACGAATGTTATTTTTTAAACCCTAGCATAGCGGTCAATTCGGTGATCATGTTGTCTTGGAAGTGACTGCTATGGTCAGTGACAATATCTTTAGGAATACCGAAACGTGCGATAATTTGGTTGAAAATGAAAAAATATAGAGTTTCTCCGTCAGCTTTATAGGTGGGAATTGCCTCTACCCATTTCGTGAAGTAATCTATAGCGACAATGATGTATTTGTGCCCCCCATTTGAGACTGGGTTGCACATCACGTAATCTATCCCCCACTTATTGAAGGGGCACACTGAGATGACGAAAAATAACGGAGCAGGATGCGACCGCATCTTTCTGGTGTAAAGCTGACAAGGATGACAATGCTTCACGGCTTCCACACAATCTTTAAAGATCGTAGGCCGGAAATAATCGGCACGTAAGATCTTTTGGGTTGTTGCTAACCCAGATAAATGACCCCCACATGCTCCGCTATGGGCATCATTTAGGACAATCTCAGCCTCTTCATGGGTAAGACATCGACGCAAAACAGATTCTACCCCTCTACGATATAAAGTATCTCCAATAATGAGGTAGTTTTTTGCATGTAATTGTAATTTGCGTCGTTCTTCCCACGAAAAGGTTGTAGGGCACTTCAGATTTTGGAGATAGACAAGTATATCTCTGTACCAAGGGTCAGAGGTGGAAATAAAAAATACGTGCTCATCTGGGAATGAGTCTTCTTCGACGACTACATCTTCCTCAACCAAAAATTCTGCAATGAGCTCCACAAAAACTAAGGATTTTTTGGATTTGGCGGATTGGAAATCTAATTCAAACTCCTGGAGAATGATTATCCATTTGTTGAATTTGCCTCCAACTATCCGTCAGGACAAAACATACTAGAAATGATTAACATCCGCCACTATTGTCGTAGTCCCCAGTAAGATGTAGCGACCCAACCTCTGAACAACATATGCAGCTGCTAATGCCAACTTTTCGACCCGGGAGTACCTAAGTTCACGGCCAGCTAAAGCACGGCTAAGATAGTAGACGACATGCTCTTGGAGCTTATCATCCTCCTGGACTAGTACTACTCCTATGGTTGACTCGGATGCGGCCAGATACAATTAAAATATCGAGAGTAATCTGGCGAACGCAGTAAAGGTGCCGACAACAAAGATTTCTTTAATGGATTGAACGCAAGTTGTGTGGTTTCATCCCATACAAATCGAGCGTCCTACTTCAAGAGGTGCATGAAACCTTTAGTGATCTTGGCATAATTCATGATAAAACGTTGAAGAAAGTTAGATTTTCCATGAAGGATTTGAAGCTGCCTGATGGAACGAGGAGGAGGCAGATTTACTATGGCTTCGACTTTCAAAGGATCCACCTGAATACCTTTGTTAGAAACAATGAACCCGAGTATCCTACTTGAATCGACACAGAAAACAAATTTGTGGGGATTCAAACATATTTTATAATGTCTGCATCTTTCAAAAATTAAATGCAAGTGATCTGGGTGATCAATCTTCTTTCGAGAGTGTGCTGGCAGATCATCTAGGTAGGGTTCGACAATAGACTTGATGTCATGAAAGGAAAAATTCATTGCCCGCTGAAAGGTAGCCCCTGTATTTTTCAATCCAAAAGGAATTTTCTTGTACGCAAATGTACCCCAAGGACAAATGAAAGCTGTTTTATTTTGGTCTTCCGGTTTAATTTGAATCTGATTATACCTGGAGAAACCATCCATAAACGAAAAAGACTTCATTCCCCGCACAAGAATCAATGATTTGATCTATGAATAGTGTGGGGTAGTTATCCTTAGGACAGGATTTGTTTAAATCGTGAAATTCAATACAGACGCATATCGTCCCTTGTTTTTTTGTCGACAGGAACAGGGTTGGATACCCATTCTGTCAAAGCTATCGGGTAAATGAAATCGGCTTTCAACAGTTTTTCAACTTCAGCCTTAACAGTTGCTGCTATACGTGGATTGATAGGTCTAAGTTTTTCTCGAACTGGTTTGGCAACATGATAGGTTTGGATTTCATGTTTGAATATCGATGGATCAATTCCTGGCATCTCCTCATATGACCAGGCAAACGCGTCGCAGAACTCTTTAAACAAGGCTATATAGATAGCAATCTCCTCCAGATAGCAGTTTGCGCCAATATATACATTTTCCACAACGTTGGGATTCGCAGATATGTTGATAGGAATAGTAACGAAAATGTTTGCCATATTCCCCTCGGCAAATATTCCCTCCCTAGGTAAGGGATTAATCGGTGTATCAGCATTACCTGCCAGTCTCATATGGAACTCTTGATTTTCAATCCTGCTTAATTCTGGAAGAAAATAGGATCTATGATGAAGATATTCGTAAATCTTATCTCGTCCACACATAGCTTCCAAAAATGGATTCGTTAGATGGAAAAACCATATCTAAGCAATCTTCAGTATGCAAAGAGTTCTCTGCCCAAGCAGGCAGATAGGATTCTTCCGGCTCCTCTGAGACTGTGAGAGGGACCGAAATGGGATCAAAGCAATATGAATGATAGCTTAATAATCTACTTCCACTGTCGATAAGGGCACTTCATGTTCATTATGGGAAGGAAGAACCCAAGGGTCTATTCTATTGACAACCATTGCAATAGACTTCCCTATGCTAGTAGAACCTAAATAATTAATCGGAGCTGGAAAATGGAATGTTCCTATCAATGTTGAATACATTCCAGCCCTTAAGCTCTCTGAAGTAGGTTTAACTTGATGAACCAATGGCACAGTGGACTCATTAGTTTCCATGCGACCCTTTCGAGCAAAATTGAGTTGGTCTACAGTAACCAAATTCCCTTCGTGCGGAAACACTGCTACCTGAAGAACGACCGATGCAATAGTGGACATGGCATAAGTCCAACTTCTCCCCAGGAGCAAGTTATAATCCAATGGTGCATCAATCACCTCTACCTCAACAAACACTACCTTCCCTTCCAACTTTATTTCGAAAGATGTTAGGATACCATGTGGACAAAATGACCTTCTGTCGAAAGTAGTAAGTAGGGTGTTCGATGGAACTAGCTTTGGATATCCAAGAGCCTTCCAGCAAGACAAGGACATGACACATGTGGAAGTGCCCTCATCGAAAGCTGCCCTTCCAATGGTTTTTCCACCATGGATGCCATCTATCGATAAGGCCACATGATACGGTACGTGAATTTTGACGTCAAACAAATTAAACTTCGCCATGAGGCTCGATGAATCCGTACTACCTAAGGCTACTAAGAGTGCATCTCACTGGGTGGGACAACTTTGTAACACCTTTAAAGCCGACATCGCACAAGGGGTTTGGGATAATTATTCAACTACAGAGTAATTGGCCACAGTCCTAACATTAGGATTGTGCAATGTTTTCTTAAAGACACCTTTTGGTATCTTGGGCATAGTTTCGACAGGTTTTTCAATTGTGAGAGGGTTAAAAGTTTCACCTATAAAATTACCCTTCTCCGAAGCCTCTGTCTCATGGTTCTTGTTCCTAGTATGGAGTAATGTCTGGGATCAAACCATGTTGATATAATTTGGGTCAGGGGCATTTGGGGTGCCCCCTGCTACATTTGAAGCTGAAGCAAAATTCTATCATTGCGAAAAAGGATCCTTCAGGACAGTCAGTTGTTTTCTTTTGACCAGCTTCCGAGCTTGGTCCATAAGGGGACATTGATGGGTCAGGTGATCTTCATGGCACAACTTACATGGAAATTTCACCTTCTTCTTTTCTTTTTTGCCCCCATCAACATTGTTTGTGGGTTTTGGCTTGTTTTGGTTTCCCTCACCTTTCTTCCTCTTTTTCTTTTTCCCACTGGGCTATTGATTTCCCTTTTGGGAGGATTGTGTAAAAAAAATTGCATTCTGGGGTGAGGGGGAAGCCTTTGTTTCCTTCGTCGTAGAGTGTTGGACGGACAACTCATGGAGTTGTTTAGTGTTGGATCTCTGGGGCAGACCTGGGTTTACTTGTTATGTACCAACAAAACCCCTAGCTCACTAGCCCTTTCGGCGACAGACTGCAGAGCATCCTGAAGTCTCACCCCAAGTGATCTTAGATGGGGTGGCTGAAGACTCAAGTGTCCTCAACTGGTTTCTGTAGCATCCTATCGGTTCGCAGCTCTTCTTAGCCCGTGAGACCTCTCTCTACGATGAGGACCTTTCTTACTCGCTGGCCCTGGGAGGGAGCGGTCTCTTATCGCATCGCTGCCTCTAAAGCGATGCGCAAACTATCTCCTCGGCTACCCTTCTATACTGCGATATCCTTTATGGTAAGACTTCAATATGGCTCTCATGATCCAAAGGCTCGTTTTTTAGTATACTAGTTAAGCTAAACAGCCTCACTTAGACTCCTATAGTCTAATATGCTTAACATCAACTATATTGAACTCGCGGAACTCATATACCGGAGTCACTTAACGCAATAACTGTCAACTAACATGAACCAAGCAATGATAAACTCATATACAGGCTACTTGATACATTCAACTTGCGGTGAACCTTCTATGTACTATAACTGAAGCATAACATACATACATTCATCACTGGTAAGAAACATTCATGTAACAGGTAACAGATAACACATAAGTAAAGTACAAACACATGAAATAGTCGCACACCACACGGATTTTATGTGGTTCACCTCCAGGGGGGAAGCTACATCCACGGGAACTAGTTTTTATATTATATCTTTAGAGGGTAAACACAGTTCCACTGCAACCTACTATGCAGCCTGAGATCTTCTGGGAAACTCCACACACACAACCGGGAGCCCTTCTCTCTTAGATCTCTTTTCCTTCTTATATTGCCTTCTTACAATATACTCCTCTTCTCTCTCTCTCAATCCTCGTAGATTGTTCAATCCCTGCGGATTGTTACATACATGCTCTTAGAGCCAGCTACTGGTTACAGTAAGATAACTACAGACTGAATAACAGAACCAGAGCTTAACTCTTACAATACTGAGACTCTAGAGACACTTGGCTAGCTAATTGACTCAGAAGCTACCTTACGACTGACTGTCTAAGCAGCTACCCAATCGTCTAACCTTTTACATTACAAAATACATGCTTATATAGGCGGCCCGAAGGTCTCGCCATTACAAAACTGTGGGCCTTTCCCAACAGTAACCCAAAAACCCTAACTGTGACAGTCGACGTGTCTGTACTGTGGGTTGCCGCTTACCGTCACACCACAGCTTCCTGCAGTCTTCCACGCTTCCCGGCGTTGATTGTGGGTATGGGCACCGCTTCCTGCTGTCCTTTGTCTTCAATACCTTGGCCCATTGCTCCTTTTCCTTTATGAGGGTAGCTGAGCCCTCCTGTCTTCGCCGCTACCTTAAGTGCAGTGGTTGAGCTCTCTCTTCTCGGCCGCTCAGGTACTGTCTTCTTTTGACTTCCCTGTCCTGATGTAGCAGCTTTTCCTGTAGCTGCGGGACCCTACTCCAACAGTCCCCTAACACTTACTTGTGGCTCGTCCCTGAGCCACTAAAGGCTGGCTTCTTCTGCTGTAGCTTCTCCTTGGCTTCCTGTGAAGTCTTTGTAAGTCTCTCGTGAAGTCCTGTGACTTCTTTATTCATAACCTCGACACACTCTTGTGTCGTTTCAAGCATAGCTTGACTAATGCTGGAATCTTCTGTAAACTTAGTTCGTCGATCTCTCTTAGCTTTCCTTCCCTTATTGTCATTCTCTCATTCTCGTCACTTGCAAGACCTGCCATCCATTTGTTCATCACAAGGATTCAAATCTCTGGTATCATGGGAACTCCTCTCTAGCTGGATTTAGAACTCGTATTCCAAAGAAAATATAAATCTGTATCTTCCAGCCTTCTTAAACATTTCACTCGGTCTGGATCCTTTCATATGAAAACTATACAAACCATGAATTCCATTCCAAGAACAAGCCTTTGTCTACATTCTGAAGTTCTGCTTGTTGGTTTGTTTTCCCCTTTCACTTTTCTCCTCAGCAAATTGCTCCAGGTTTTCATGCTGCCTTGATCTTCATATTTTCATTTCTTTGCCTCTGTAATCTCTTGTTCTTCTCTTAGGGGATGAGATAGGTCATATTCCTTCTTCTGTTGCCATCTTTTTCTCATTTTTACTTTCTTCATGGCTGGAGATTTCTTTTCATCATTCTTCTGCTCTGTTTTCTTATCTTCAGTGATCTGGTCGTCTTTCTGCTTCTCTGCAGCAAATACTTTGATGACATCTTCTACATCCTAGGTTTGAATCCTCATCCTTGGCGGCTGTCTGACCTGTGATGTACCTACTTTCGCAACCCTGGGCGGCGTCGTCATAATGGACGCACGGCCACCACGCTGGAATATTTGCACAATGTCTTCTAAAGGTTCCATCTCGGAAAAAAACCACTCGGTGCAATACTTTGAACTAGCGATGGCTGCAAATTTGGGGAAAACCAGCACTCTGTAATTGCAGTATCTCTTCACAGGGGAAACTCTTACAAATTGCTCTATACTCTCAGAAATCGTAAAAGTAACCCTTCTGTATGAATGATCTCTGATTTTATAACGAAGGTGATACTCTTTGAAGCAATGGTCATCTAGCTAGACCCGTCGGTGGTATTAATTGCATGGACAAGACAATACCCGTCGTTTTTTATCCTTATTAATTGCTGAAAATCCGATCAAATTTCCCTTGAAACTTGTGTGTAGGCACCGGTCTCGACCAATATTTAGCAAATCTGGAAAAATCATTATACTGTTGCCAAATCTAGGGTAACATATACTGGTCATTTCTGGATTAACTGCTTGTTAGAAGGCGAAGTGACTGGCCCTCTGTCTCTGTTCGAACTTGTCTACGTGGCACGGGGAGCATCACTTTGCTGCGATGTCACACCGCATCGTTTTGAACTAACATGCTGGCATGAAACTCCGCAACGTTTCAAAAACTCCGCAAGCGTCCTATGACTTGCGCAACATAAATTTATTTTATTTTATTTTTTACTTGGACTCTCACCTCCGCAAGCATCCTATGAATTGCGCAAAATAAACTTTCCTCATGCGATTCCTTATACTTAGAATACTTAGAACTCTTTACCTGCTGGTGTAGACTAATTACCGGTGCGATGCCTCATTTCAACTACACTGGGCATCTACACATCCAAAGCTGTCTAGGTTAGGGCGGAGGGGTGGAGTGGCTGTCACTATAGAGCTTAAGCCTACTACCATTAATCAACGTAGGAAGAAGTTCCCCGTTCAGTTTGTTGAGCTGAACGACACCTCCTTCTGTAACATACTGAATCTGATATGGCCCCAACCAATGCGTCTTGAACTTCCCTGGAAACTTAATAAACTTACTGTCATATAGGAGCACTAGGTCTCCTATCTGAAAAATCCTACTCTTGATGTGCCTGTCATGCCAAGCTTTCTCTTGTGCCTTCTGCACTTTCTGATGAAATCCTAAGATGAATCTGTCTTCCTCTAAGGCAAGCAGCTGCGCTAGCCTTTCATTCATCGTATCTGTATCAGCTATTTCGGTAACTTGAGCAACTCTTAAACTGGGAATAATATATTCCATAGGAATAACGACCTCTTGTCCATACACCAAGCTGAAAGGTGTGTATCCTGTAAGTTTCTTACATGTAGTCCTATAAGCCCATAATACAGCATTAACCCTGAGGTCCCAATCATTTCTTTGGCTGTCATAGATCTTAGTAAGAGCATTTTCTAGAATTTTGTTAAATGCCTCCACCGTACCATTAGCTTGAGGATGGTAGGGAGTGCTCTTATAGTGCGGAATCTGAGATTCCTCTATCAATGCCTCAATAGTGTGGTTCAGAAAATGTGTGCCTTGATCACTCATCAAAATTACTGGACATCCAAATCTAGTTATGATGTTTTCAAAAATGAACTGCGCAGCTGTGGCAGCATCACAATTCCTTACTGCTTTAGCCTCTGCCCACCTGATGAGGTATTCTGTTCCTGTGATGATGTATCTCGCACCAGTTCGTTTCCCTGGTGGGTTGATAGGACCCACAAAATCTATATCCCACTTGTCAAATGCTTGCAGCGTAACCTGTGGTCGCAGCGACATTTCATCTCTTCGCGAAGGTTTTCCTACCCTCTGGCAGATATCGCAACATCTGCAAAACTCCTTAGTGTCTTTATGCAACGTAGGCCACCATAACCCTCCAGTCAGGATTTTCTGAGCAGTCGGCTTTCCTGCGAAATGACTTCCTGCGGTACCTGAGTGTGCTTCTTTGATAATGGTCTCTTTCTCATGCGGCATCACGCATCTGTGCAGGACTTCATCTGGACCTAACTTATATAGATGTCCTGCGATCAAAGTGAACTCTGCTGCTTTCACAACTAATTGTTTCTTTTGCTGTTTAGTAAAGTCAACTGGTGCCCACCCTGTAGTGAGAAACTGAATAATATCCTCATAGTACTCATCTGCGATCTGGATAGAAAATAATTGCGCATTTGGCAGATTATCCTCTAAATTACTTGGTTCTTCTCCTGAATCGATCCGTGACAGATGATCAGGTCCGACATTTAATTTTCCTGGTTTTACAATGATTTCAAAATCATACTCCTGAAATAAGAGTAACCATATACAGATCCTTCCTCCTAATACTGGTTTATTGACCAAATACTTTAAAGCAGAATGGTCAGTAAACATCTTGAATGGGGCACCCAATAGGTAGTGCCTGAACTTTTGTAGAGCATACACCATAGCTAATCCTTCTCTTTCTGTGGTGGTGTAGTTCTTTTCCGCGGTAGATAGCTTTCTGTTTGAGTACGCGATAGGGTGATCAATACCTCCTTCTCCTGGCTGTGTTAAGACGATCCCCAGTGCGATGCCAGATGCATCCACATGTACATGAAATGGCTTGTTCCAATCTGGGAATACTAAGATGGGTGCTGTAACCATCTTCTCTTTAAGTGTGTCTAAGCTTTGCTGCCATTCCTCATTCCATAGGAATTTCACGTCTTTCTTTAACAGCTTTTCCATAGGTGTTGTGATCTTTGCATAACCTTTGATGAATTTTCTATAGTACCCGGTATGACCGAGCACTGTTCTCAATTGCTTGACTGAGTTGGGTGCTAGGAGATGTACAATGATGGAAATCTTTGCAGGATCTACCATCAAGCCTTGTCTGCAAACAATATGACCCAACAGAATACCAAATGGTGCACAGAATATACATTTCTTTAAGTTAAGAGAAATTTGATATTGCCTACATTTCTCTAACATGAGCCTTAAATCTCCTATGTGCTTGTCGATTAATCCAAATACAGTCCAATCGTCAAAATAGACTTCTAAGAATTTATGGATGTATTCTTTGAATACAGCAACTACTATTCTAGAAAAGATAGCCGGTGCATTTTTAAGACCAAATGGCATTACCGTGTACTGGAATGAGCCCCATTCTGTCGCAAAAGTGGTCTTCTGTCGATCCTCTGGATGGATTTTGATTTGGTGATAGCCTGAAAATCCATCAGTGAAGGAGTAGACCTCCTGTCCTCCCACATTGTCTAACACTTCATCAGTGAAAGGTGTCGGAAATGGGTCATGAAGTGATGCATCGTTGAGTTTGCGCAAATCGACACAAATCCTGATTTCTCCTTTGGTTTTCTTTTCCTGCACGACCATGGGACTAACCCATTCGCTTTCTTCTACTGGCTCAATGATGCCTGCTGCTAGCATCTTATCAATTTCATCCTTAACTTTTTCTTTATAGCAGTGATTCAATCTGTATGGACACTGCTTAACTGGTCTAGCATCCTCTTTCAATGGTATGCGCATGACTCCCAAATCTCCTACTATTCCCTTCATCTCTGTGAACTTAGTGGGAAATAGGTCCTGATAGTCATGTAAGAGATCTGCGATGTGTGCTACTATTTCATCATCCCAATAGTTTCCAATAGAGGCAAACTTAGGTTTTGTTTCTGTGCCAATATTGATCATTTTAATCTTGATAGGTTCTGTGATAGCTGGAATTTCTAGTCTGGGTCCATCAACTTCGCGAGTCCCTTTTGACTCGGGAATGTTGACACTGCGAGGATTCTCATCCTCATCATCTGGTTCTGCTGCGAAGTTGTAACATTCTAGCGCATGTTCCAACTGGCTGGCCCAATCAGGCTGAGCAGGCACTGATAGGGTACAGTCGTCAAATACTTTAGTCTTTATTACATCTAGAGCCTGATCAATGCTTGGATACTCAGATTCAAAAGTGAAAGTGAGTGGGAAGCTGTCTATCATAAGTGTCCATGTGATGGTTCCTCTGCGCAACTCTGTCTCAGTGTACCAATTCCTTGGAATTGTATCTAAAGTGTGAATGAATAAGTGAACCCATTCATCCTCTGGAATATTCGGCCAACTTTGTTCGCAAATATGAATATGTGACCCGGGGTCACTCTCTCCTGTGTATTTATGCTGTAACGGCCCCTTGTCGTTATAAAATCTGATCGCCATCAGTGTCTTAAGATCATCCCATGATGCGATATGTTCTTTATGTACATGCCACCATTTTGCAGGTGTGGCTTTTACTGCAAGGTCCATAGTTGTCATCCTCTGCTCCTGAGGAATTTCCTGCTCAAACTGCTGTAAAAAGTCATTGACATCCGCTAAGCCATGAAATGACAGAATATCAATGATCTCTGCGCCAATCCATCGTAGTGACTTAGTCATAAACGCACATCTGCGAGCTGAGACTTCGTAAAGTTTGTTCTGCCATTTCTCTAGACCAACATTCGAGTCTAATGCGCATGAGCTGTTCCATCGCCAACTAATGTTTCCTTCTGCGGTAGGGTTGATGTAATCACTCTGATTAGCAGTCATCTGATAAAGGCTTTCCATGTTGCGCACCTCCTCCTCTGCCCTGATAGGTTCAATGTAGCGAGGACCTTGGAAAGGATCCAACGGTGCAATGACCCGGATCTGCTTATCCTCAAAGGTCATTTGTCTTTTCTTTAAGTCGATAACAACCATGTTATCGATTTCCCAATCAATACCTAGTAAAGCTGGGTATGGTCTACTATCGCCAATGATTTCTATAACTTCAAAGTCTGCAAAGCTGCAAACTCCGTCAATATCAACTGGTACCTGCGGTAATCGACCTAGTGGTGATACCCGCTGCTGATTGACTAAGCGCAGATGGATAGGCGATCTGGCTAACTTAGAGCTACCCATCTGTTCCCATGTCTGCTTAGTCAGAACATTTACCTCTGATCCTAAATCTAGGATTACCTCATCCATTTCAAATTCTCCAACTTGTGCTGTGAGTCTCATCTCTCTTCCTGTTCTTGTATGTCCCATAATATTATAAACAGCATGCTGCGCATTGCTCACGGAAGAAGATGGATGACACTGATCTATGATGCGTTGAAGCTCTCCGATAGCTTTCTCATTTCTAACGAGTTTCAAGCAGCTCCGCAGGAAGGATTTTACATTTCCTGTCGACTCATCCTCTTCGCATCTTCCCGATGTGGTAGCCTGCGATATCTGCACAGGGCTAATGCCACAAGGTTCTTGCTGCGGTATGCCCCTACACGGCAGTACCTGCGATCCCGATGCTGTAGGTTCAGTAAAGAAAGTTTTTGCTTGCTGAAACGTTTCTTTGTTCTTCTGCAGGTTGAGTGGTGTTAATTTATTAGTCGCTTTGTGCACCCACTGCGGACCTGTATTCTTTTATGTATTGTCCTACGATGTTCTACTAGTAGAAGCACTGCTGCGAGTCACTATATTGACGCTTGGTTCTGGCTCTTTCTTCTTAGCAGCAATAAGCTAGATGTTTTGGTGTACTGCTGGCTTAGGTTCCCTAATCTTGGCTATCAAGATCGGACACTCTTCTATAGGGTGATCATAGGACTTGCAATACTTACATGTCGTACTAGGGTTTTGACAGTCCCTAGCATAATGTCCTACAATTCCACAATTGTAACAAGTAATAGGTCCACGGCCACGGCTATAGCCTTCTCCACGGCCAAAGCCTCCTCCACAGCCTCGTCCTCTGAATCCTCCTCCACGACCAACATGAGCCTCTTCATGCTGTGGTCCTGCTGCTGGACCTGCTGTTTCTGACCGGACTCTATACAAGCCATGCTTTCTTTCTATCATAAGATCATAAGCTCGGCAATTATGTTCATCATGACCTACTGACTTACAGAAGTTACAATATAAGTTCTTAGGGGTTTGTACATACTTCTGAAGTAAAGGGCATTCCGGTGGTCAATGTCCTCTTATTCTGCAGAGTTCACACCACGGACCTTGAGTCTGTAATAGGGGGTTAGGAGCCCCACTTGCTATATACTCTACAAATACTGGAAAATTATCCTTAGTATGGCCCTGTCCTTTACACTTTATACACCATAGTTCTTGTGCAATCTCTTTTCCTTTCTTAATCTCATGCATCTGTAACGTGAGATTGGCTAACTGGTTCTGTAAGCTTGTCATTCCTGCACTGGTCTCAGCTAGAGGTGAAGCCTCTAGTTTCATTGCCATCTCCAACACTTCATCCTGCGTATGGAGTCTCTGTTGCATTAATGGAAGTCTGATGTGAGGAAGCAATGCTGCGATGAACCATTCCTTATGCTGCTCTGGCGCAAACTCAAAGCTAACCTGGTCTATGAGAGCTTTGAATTTCTGATCAAAGTCCCATACTGACTCTGTAGGTAACTATTTAATGTCTTTAAGCTCTGTGATACACTGTGACTCAGACTTAGGTTTCTTAAATTCTTTAATCATTACGGTCTTGATTTGTACTAGCGTTCTGGCTGGTGCTGTTGTATACTTCATATACCATGTTAAGGCTCTGTCTCTAAGTGTAGTGACCAACTGGACAAGTTTAATGTTATCATCCTGGATTTGTTTAATGGTCCATACGGCTTCACATAGGAACCAATGCTGTTCTGGGTCTTCTGCCCTTGTACCCTCGAGGGTAGGTAACTTCATGTCATCCCCCATTCTGTTTCTGCGTGGTGGATGTTGATTTGTTGTATTACTACCACTCGACGGTGTAGGTGTAGGTGATGTAGCGGTAGTATGTACTATATGTGAACTACTAGATGTAGTTCCTACAAGATTACTTTGAGTCCCGATTGTTTTCTGCGGGGTATAAGGGTGGTAAGGGATACCTCCTACTGGTCTCTCTGTATTGCTATGAATTTGTTCTCTAGTGCTGTCTGAACTGTTTTCAAAGAGAGAAGATCTAAATTCTACTTTATATTTCTTACCACTACGTGTACATCCAATTTCATCAAAATCACTCTCAAACTCTTGTGACATTACACTAACTTAGCTTATTCATCTGAGAATAAATCCATTACTCCTTTTTCATGTAATAACATCTTAATGAACAAGTTTAAAGAGCTTAGGTACTTACCACGGTAGCCTTTGAAGAAGTACCTCTCTGCTTCGCTGAAACTTTTTCTTTGATCAACTGCAAACTTTGTAATGAAGACTTTCAGCAAACTCGCAAGCCAGAAGTCTATTGCCCATGAAATGAGATTATCTATACTCTTCACGGTCTGAAACAACTCTGGTGTCCAGACAATGTTCCTTTTCTTCTTGAATATGTTCTGATAAGTCAAATTTGATAACCAGTCGTACAACTCATTTGCATAGGTCGCAAAAAATATCGTATGTAGATCAGTGAAGATATGTTTTTGTAACCAGTCCTCTGTACTCAGTCTAGGACTCTTGTTTTCTTTTTCAGCAAATTCTTTCTCCTTAGACTCAACCCACTGGTTGAGTTCTTCTTTAGTAGGATGCCAACAGAACATTAGCTCGTCAATGTTTTCAAAGCCGACAACAGAACCATTTGTTGGATCTCTGGGGCAGACCCGGGTTTACTTGTTATGTACCAACAAAACCCCTAGCTCACTGACCCTTTCGGCGACAGACTGCAGAGCAGCCTAAATTCTCACCTGAAGTGATCTTAGATGGGGTGGTTGAAGACTCAAGTGTCTTCAACCGGGTTATGTAGCATCCTATCAGTTCGCGGCTCTTCTTAGCCCGCGAGACCTCTCTCTGCGATGAGGACCTTTCTTACTTGCTGGCCCTGGGAGGGAGCGGTCTCTTATCACATCGCTCCCTCTAGAGCGATGCACAAACTATCTCCTCGGCTACCCTTCTATACTGCGATATCCTTTATGGTAAGACTTCAATATGGCTCTCACGGTCCAAAGGCTCCTCTTTTAGTATACTAGTTAAGCTAAATAGCCTCACTTAGACTCCTATAGTCTAATATGCTTAACATCAACTATACTGAATTCGTGGAACTCATATACCAGAGACACTTAACGCAATAACTGTCAACTAACATGAACCAAGCACTGATAAACTCATATACATGCTACTTGATACATTCAACTTGCGGTGAACCTTCTATGCGCTATAACTGAAGCATAACATACATACATTCATCACTGGTAAGCAACATTCATGTAACAGGTAACAGATAACACATAAGTAAAGTACAAACACATGAAATAGTTGCACAACACACAGATTTTACGTGGTTCACCTCCAGGGGGGAATCTACGTCCACGGGAACTGGTTTTTATATTATATCTTGAGAGGGTAAACACAGTTCCGCTGCAACCTACTATGCAGCCTGAGATCTTCTAGGAAACTCCACACACACAACCGGGAGCCCTTCTCTCTTAGATATCTTTTCCTTCTTATATTGCCTTCTTACAATATACTCCTCTTCTCTCTCTCTCAATCCCTGCAGATTGTTACATACATGCTCTTAGAGCCAGCTACTGGTTACAGTAAGATAACTACAGACTGAATAACAGAATCAGAGCTTAACTCTTACAATACCGAGACTCTAGAGACACTTGGCTAGCTAATTGACTCAGAATCTACCTTACGACTGTCTGTCTAAGCAGCTACCCAATTGTCTAACCTTTTACATTACAAAATACATGCTTATATAGGCGGCCCGAAGGTCTCGCCATTACAAAATTGTGGGACTTTCCCAACAGTAACCTAAAAACCCTAACTGTGACAGTCGGCGCGTCTGTACTGTGGGTTGCCGCTTACCGTCACACCACAATTTCCTGCAGTCTTCCACGCTTCCCGGCACTGATCGTGGGTATGGGCGCCGCTTCCTGCTGTCCTTTGTCTTCAATACCTTGGCCCGTTGCTCCTTTTCCTTTATGAGGGTATCTGAGCCCTCCTGTCTTCGCCGCTGCCTTAAGTGCAGTGGTTGAGCTCTCTCTTCTCGGCCGCTCAGGTACTGTCTTCTTTTGACTTCCCTGTCCCGATGTAGCATCTTTTCCTGTAGCTGCGGGACCCTACTCCAACATTTAGCTAAAGAATCCATAGTCGGAGATTTCACTGAACCAACCACACCATCGGCATGGGGTCCAGGCTTAGGTGTTCCGACATTATGGGTTGGTCTTGGTGCATCAGGGATGATTTCATATAGAATCCCAGACTGAGAATATATCAAATCTAACTATTGGGCCCTGAGGATAGCCTCTTCCTCATTAGTTACTCCCGAAGTGGACACGTCGTTAGATATATATGGAAATAAAGACTTAAGGAACCATTCTAGTAAAAACTTAGGAGGGATAGTGGCCTTAATGATCCTCTTCCACCTTCTCCACTCTCGGATGTGATCCAAAATATGAGTGGCTTTGTCTTGTCGAAAGGTGGACAATAATTCTGTCCCAGCATCATACCGGACAAGAAGTTGGAAATGGTTAAGGAACACATTGGATAAGTCCCAAAAACTACCAAACATAGTAGAGGGCAGTTCAATGTACCACTTTGCTGCACTACTAGTAAGATTTCTTTGGAACAATCTCAACTGAATGGTGCCATTATTTAGTGAGTTGGAGGAGCACCACAAGTGAAAAGTGGTGATATGAGCCCCTGGGTCTTCACCAACTTTGCCTTCAAATTTTGGGATATCCAAGGGTAGCTTGGTAGGAACAGGTGGCCAAGAGGCATCATGTCTCACCTGATCATTCATTAGCTTGGACAAATCTGACAAATTCAAAGTTGCCAGAAAAGGAAGCTTGGGACTAACTAGAGCATGAAAAGTACCAGCTTGGGAAGTAGAATGATTTGTCCCTGAGTTCCCAAATGTGAATTCAGGGTTTCCGGTTGTGAAGTAGTCGGACTGCTTTGGAAAGGATTCCACCCATAATCCAGTGGATTATGTGGTGCAGTGTATGAGGTTCGAGCTGCCCCAGTTGAAACTGGAGTTTGAAAAACAGGAGCAGGTATCCCTCCGCTAAAAAGCGAAAAAAGAGAGCTCGTGAAGGGAGCTGAAACCGACGTTTGGAAAGCTTGACCATAAGGGTTAGTGTTTCCGAACTACACTCTTACATATGCAGGTGTTGGACCTACATATGGGGCGGATGGGGGAATGTGCCCCCCATTCCAAGGGAAACCCTCGACAAATGAAGATGATCCAACTGGACCACTCTGAGCAGTGTGTGCAAAATAAGTTGAAGCAGGAGGGACACTAGGGATCCCAGTGACCACCTCACCAGGAGTTCCTACTACATTTTTTGAAGTCGGTGGTCAAACCATTGGACTAGTTGGAGTTAAAGGAGTAGTAGGTATGTTTTCTCTAGGGGCACCAACCGGGGGAGGTGGTACTCCTTCAGCCGGAGCAGCTAAGGTGGAGGTAGAAGGACTTTCTCCTGCACTAGACATTAGTCTGCCCACAGGAACACCAATCACAGGTGAATTGAAAGGATGAAACTGGACGATCACTGGATCGTTTAAGTTAGTAAGAGGTGAATTAAAGTTTCTCACAAACTTGTCAGCCTGCAAGTCTTCTATCTCTACTAGGGTTGTATCAACCTGGTTTGTCCTAAGTTCTAGTTCACCCAAAACTTCACTAATTCCTACTGGTTTGAAAGAACCGTCTATGTCTAATATCCGCCTTTGAGGGGGGGTGGAGGTTCCACTGTAACAAGTGGAGGAAGGTTTTGCAACCTTCTTGACCTTCTGAGAGGTAGGTCCTCCATGGTTGAAAATTTGACTCTTCACACCCGAAGGTCGGCTAAACACAAACAAACCATAGAGCAATCACTACAAATTTCCTAAAGTCTCAACAATCACAAGGGGTATAATATATGCTTTCCAGAATAAATCTGAGAGACAGTTACTTGGCGTCCTTGAAGATATTCTTAAGAACAAGCGGAAGAATCACCCATCGCCCTCCCACACTTTCTACAAGATTTACCTTCCAAGCCCGTCCAAGGTTAACCAGAAATAGCCTTTCGGTGTACCCGTGTATAAACCCTATATGTCAAAAGACTACAGGCTACCTTAACTATATCGACAGTCTGGGGGGACAGTTGCAAGCCTGGTTCATATGCATGGGTAGGGTAGCAAAGCCCGAAACCCTGTCTAAGACAGAATCCCCAGATGTGCAAAAACCTTGGTCTACGCTTTGACAAGGAATCCGAGGGTTATCTCCTCAGTCCAAGCCTCCACGTAGCCTCGTGCTTAACTCCCATTTGAGAGAAGAATCCGAGATACAACCAACATAGAAAAGGGTTTACTTATCTATTGGCCAACTACATATGAATTTAAACAGTTGTGGAGAGTTTAAACTCCCTATTCCACAAGTCTAGCTTAAGCTAGTTGGTGTATGACCTTATAAAATAAAACTTACTAATAAATTTTAAATTATATCGTTTATTTTAAGGGCTGTTCTTAGTCAGAAGGTAAATGGCGTGAAGGACAGTGATATTATAGGCTCGATAATAAGAAGCAAAAATGATGTATAAAGTAAATTCCAAAGCAAATTGCAATTATTTAAACCAATTTTTTTCTCTCCTAAATATAAGCTAATGAAAATGAAACTAAGCGTCAGAAAACTAAGAATTTTTTTTTATAATTTTCGAAATTATGTTTGAAAATACTGAAAGGAAAACTACTAAGTGCAACTAAATGCAAAAGCATAAGATGGTTTCTTCACTTTTTCCAAATTCTTCAAAAACTACAATGCGTCTAAATGCAAATTTTTGAGTGAGTTTGAATGATCACAACATATAAAAAGCAAAATGAAGTATAAAGGACCCACAATAACCAACTTTGACCAAGCAGGAAGAAAACTCGGTGAAAAACCTGACTTGGAAAACTAATGAATAAAATCCACTAGATTTACTAAAGGATAAGTGGCTAACTGACACTACACAAAGCAACACAGAGCATAAGGTATCTAAAGCCTTGATCACTGAACCATACACATAGCACTGAACTTATAGACCAAGCAGGAGGGCCAACTTCAAGTCACTGGATGAAAGAAGATTCAAACAAATCAAACTCAAAGGATTAACAACAAGCGGAAAGTATGGCATAGAGGACTTTAGACTTACATAATTATGCCAACAACAGAAGACCCCTAAGCAGACAAAAATCATCCAAGACAGGGACAAGCAAACCCTACCAGAATTTTTATGTTGCTACAGGATATACGTGACTGTCTTATAGAGCAACTCGCGTACCATACGCAACTGTCTTATAGAGCAACCCACGTATACAAGTTTCTATACGCGACTGTGTATAACAACATCCCGCGTATACAACAAAAAGTTTTTCAAAGAAAAAAATAGTAAAAGCATTAGAGGAAATTTGGGGTCTAAAATGGGCCTTATAAGAAAACGTGCC